>UESW01004331.1:262686-323233 GCA_900491605.1 Calamus simplicifolius
ATTTTGGCTTCTCCTATGACTAAGCTGCTTAGAAAGAATATCAAGTTTGATTGGTCTAATGAATGCCAGAAGAGTATGGATGAATTGAAAAAGAGATTAACCTCAGCCCCAATCCTAATACTCCCTGATAGTGCCAGTGATTATGTGATCTATAGTGATGCCTCATTGAAGGGTTTGGGGTGTGTTTTAATGCAGAATGGGAAAGTGGTGGCTTATATATCTAGACAGTTGAGATCCCATGAAAAGAATTACCCCACCCATGATTTGGAGTTAGCTGCTGTTATATTTGCATTGAAGGTTTGGAGGCACTACTTGTATGGAAGAAGATGCAGATATTTACTGATCATAAGAGCTTGAAATATATTCTGACCCAGAAGGAATTGAATTTAAGGCAGAGAAGATGGATTGAATTGATTAAAGACTATGATTGCACTATTGAGTATCACCCAGGGAAAGCTAATGTTGTGGCTGATGCCTTGAGTCGAAAGTCTATGGCCACATTGGCTTCTATCAGAACCGTACAGCTACCCTTGATGATTGAGTTAAGGAGGTTAGATGCAGAGCTAGCTGTAGAAGAATCAGGAGCCTTGTTGGCTACTTTCAGAGTGAGACCCCAAATGCTAGAAGAAATAAGAGAAGCTCAGTTGCTAGATCTACAGTTGCTTAAAGCTAGAGATTTAATTCAGAGTGGGTCTCAGTCAGAGTTTTCTGTTAGAGGTGATGGAGTGTTATTATTCAAGGGCAGAGTTTGTGTGCCAGCTGTGGAATCAGTGAAAGATCAGATTTTAAGGGAAGCACATAGCTCAGCTTATTCAATGCATCCAGGTAGTACTAAGATGTATAGAACTATCAAACAGAATTACTGGTGGAATGGTATGAAAAAGGAGATAGCTGAGTATGTATCTAAGTGTTTGGTGTGTCAGCAGATTAAGGCTGAACATCAGTGTCCAGCTGGAAAGCTTCAGCCTCTGTTTGTGCCAGAGTGGAAATGGGAGCATATAACTATGGATTTCGTTGTAGGACTCCCAAAGACCAGAAGGGGCAATGATGCTATATGGGTGATAGTTGATAGATTGACTAAGTCTGCTCATTTTCTGCCTATTAAGATTGTCTTTACCTTGGATAGATTAGCAGAATTATATGTGCATGAAATTGTGAGTAGGCATGGTGTGCCAGTATCGATAGTATCAGATAGAGATCCAAGGTTCACATCTCAATTTTGGGCAGAATTACAGAAAGCTTTGGGGACTAAATTGAGGTTCAGTACAGCATTTCATCCCCAAACCGATGGTCAGTCAGAAAGAACCATCCAGACACTGGAGGATATGCTGAGAGCTTGTGTCATGGAATTTTCTGGTAGCTGGGATGATCATCTACCTTTAATAGAGTTTGCTTACAATAACAGCTACCATTCTAGCATTGATATGGCACCATATGAGGCCTTGTATGGGAGAAAATGTAGAACTCCAGTGTGTTGGGATGAGGAGGGAGAGAGAAGGCTGTTAGGCCCTGAGTTAGTGCAGCTTACAGCAGATCAAGTTAAAATTATAAGAGCTAAATTAAAGGCAGCCCAGGATAGACAGAAGAGCTATGCAGATAAAAAGCATAGAGAGGTAAAGTTTGAGGTTGGAGATAGAGTCTTTCTGAAGGTATCTCCTTGGCGAGGTATTATGAGATTTGGAAAGAAAGGCAAGTTGAGTCCCAGGTATATTGGACCCTATGAAATTCTGGAAAGAGTTGGGACACTAGCTTATAGATTGGCTTTACCTCCAGAGTTATCTCAGATTCATAATGTATTTCATGTATCAATGCTTAGGAGGTATGTGCCGGATTCCTCTCATGTGATTCAGTCTGAGACTATAGAGTTACAGGGGATTTATCATTTGCAACAGAACCAGTGAAGATCTTGAGTAGGGAGATTAAGCAGCTCCGCAGTAAAAGAATTCCATTAGTTAAGGTGCAATGGTTAAATCATCAAAAAGAGGAGGCTACATGGGAGCGAGAGGATGAGATGAGATTGAAGTACCCCCATCTATTTGAAAATATATCTAGCTAAATTTCGGGGACGAAATTTCTTAAGAGGGGGAGAATTGTAACATCCTGAAAACCTTGTAATTTATGGCATTTTCATTTGAAATGAAAGTCAGAAAGTTTCAGTGAAATGTGGGTGTGTTGGCCTTTTGATAAATGTAAAGAGAAGAAATTTTGGAGTAAATGAGTATATTTCTGAATGTTAATGAGTTTGATTTAAGAAATTGAGAGACTTAAGTTTTAATGGGTTTAAATCACAAGAAAAATCAAGTTTAGTTTGAGTTTTATCCTAAATGATGTTTTTAGTGGTTGGAGTCGACACTATTTGGAGTGGAGTCGACTCTGGCACGGTTTTAAACTTTCGGCACGCTTTGGAGTCGACACGACTGCAGAGCATTTCTGCAGTGTTGGAGTCGACCCTACTTTTCTGGAGTCGACACCTATTTTCTGGAGCCGACACCTATTTCTGCTGGAGCCGACTCCAAGACGGCAGGTTTTTCTGAGTTAAATCTTGAGAATTTCATATTTATTCCGTTTCAAGTCCGATTTGGATGCCGTTTGAACCGTTGGATTTCTAAAATCGAGTTCTTCAAGCTGGTAAAGTCTTTTCTTAGAAATGTTACATAAAAGTATCAATTTAAGTAAAAATGATAATCTGGGCTATAAATCGATTAAAAAAATGCTATATCAGGGGCAAAATGGGAAAAGGCTCCGATGTCAATTGCTAATTGTGTTAAGGGCAACTTGGGAAAGAAAATCTAAGGGCAAAATATCATGGTTATAAGTGAGCCACGTGTTTTCCAAAAAGCGTGCGTTAAGAGTGTTTGAGGGCAAAAGGGAATTTGGCATGCCTTAACCCTTAAGTTTCCATGACTTGGTCCCCAAGTCATTAGAGAAAAAGGGAAACGTGGGTTCAGCCAGAGAAAAGAAAGAAAGAAAGAAAGAGAGAGAAGAGAGAAAAGAGAGGAAGAGGAAGAAGAAGAAGAGGAAGAAAGAGAAAGGGAAAGGGAAGCTTGGGGTTTGTGCTCGACTCCAGGTAAGCTATAGCTTCCCTAGATCTTGCATGACTTTAGATTTTCTTAGATTATTGTATTTTGAGGTAATAGTAGAAGTAATCTTGAGTAGAGAAAGGGTGGAAGAAAATAATGAGATATTAGAGGATAGATCATGTATGCATGCATGGTTCGTGGGAAAACCTCGTGTGGAGGTAATCCTAATAGCTATCGTATCTGTATGTTGACGTAGGTCAAGAGGGTTATTCCAGGGAGCCGGAATACCAGAGTTGAGTACCAGTCGAGGAGTAACCTACTAAGGTGAGTGGGTTTCTCATCTAGCAATGAGAAGTTAATTTGAGCTAGTATAATGAGATTAATACCTAGTTATGGTATGTTATGTTTAGCAGAGTATATGTATGTTTTAAATATGAGAAATGAGAACCTAGTATATGATATTCTGATAAATGAGTTTTGAGCATGAGTTTTAAGCATAAAGAAATAAGCATGAGTTTCGAGCATAAACACATAAGCATGAGTTTCGATGAGGGGATTTTTAATGTATACATGGCATATTTGCATGATAAAGCTTTACAAATGATGTATGTATCATACTGAGCATCAGGCAGCTAGGGGCTGATCACCCTTTAGACTGTACTGTAGCATGAGCATTGCACACTACTATCGAGCCGGCACCTCCTTGCGAACAGATCGTACGATGAACCCCAGAATCAGGGGTGAGTGCACGCTTAACCAGGCCAGTGGGGCTGGTTGTGAGCAGCCCGTGGGGGCATGAATCATAGCTCAGTGGAGCTGATTACTATATATAGCCCGTGGGGGCAGAGAGAAAACCCGAGGTTCCAGGGTTAAGGAACAAAGCACTTTGCCGGGTGAACCGCACGGGTAAGGGGTGCTATTTGTGCGGGGATCCTGTTGCTAGTCACGCACCCGATGAGAGTACACCTACGGAGGGCGACTGTAGGGTGGTACCTCAGAGGCATTACACACACAGCCCAGCATCATGAGATTTAAAAGCATATGTTGTGATATAAAAAGGGCCAGTGGGCCAAGTAGTTATCCCGAGAGGGAGAGTTTACTTGAGATGCCAGTGGGCAAGCAGATTCCGATGGGAAGTCTGGGTTGTAGATAAAGAATGCATATTTCATATTGTAATGCATGGATTTTTATCTTAATGAGTTATCTTTCAGTGAAAAGTTATTGTAGAGTATTTCAGTACTGATATGTTATTTGAAGAATAAGCTACATTTTATTTTATCTGATATCATGTTAAAAATGTACTTTGAGTTGTACAAGCTAAATAGTATCAGCATACGATTGAAAATAAGAGGTTATGGTTCTCTATTTCTCCATAGTTAGATGGTTATCCAGTCACTGGGACTTAGGTCTCATCCCTCTATGATTTAAATGTTCTTTCAGATCAGTGAGTATTTCTGCCAGGATCACAAGATAAGCAGGACAGAACCCTTAGCTGGTGAAGCTTGCTTGGATGCAAGGGTGTATAGATGCTAGCCTTGTATATTGAGACAGTGTGGATTGATATTTGTATATTGTATATGTGTATGTGTATAGTGAGATGTAATGATGTTTTAGACCTTTTTGGATATGAATATGAGACTTATGTTTTGGAGAAAATTATGAGCATGATGTGCACTTATGATTTTGATGTCGATTGTGAATGTGATCTTGTAAACTGCCTGAGGAATGTCATGAAAAATATTATCTGAGCAGGTTGATGCTTAGTGTTGATTGAGTGATTTGTGTATATAATTGAGATGAAAATGAAAAGTTTTTAACAGGATGTGTTTTCGTGTGTCTGCCACTTATGATAATTAGTTGGGGTTCTCTAGCTCTTTATGGAGCGCTACATAAAGACTAGTAAAACTCTATCCGATTACCACAAGTGTGCAGGTGTGCTGTCGGTGGCCCCAAAGAGGAGGGGGAGCTGACAGAGAGAGGGGGGGCCCTTGAGAAATTACCTTGGCCGTTTCAACAAGGCCATGCTGGAGGTGGACCACCTTAATCATGAGGTGGCTATGTCCGCCCTAGCGGGGGAGTTTTGAAGGAGAGCGACTTCTACCTGGCGATGGAGGTCAGCTACCCCCCGAACCTCTCCGATATGATGGCCCTGGCAGACAAATACGCAAAGGTCGAAGAATCACGGAGAGTTGCCCGCGCCGAGCTGGCGAAGAAGAAAGAACCTAAAGGTTCAGACAGGCACCGACCTATCCGTCAGCCAAGCCCGCCTCGTCGCCAAAGAGCTCCCCCACCGCCGCCAAGAAATCGCTCCCGGAGCCCGCCCAGGCGATTCGACCGGTACACCCCACTCACTGTTCCTAGGGCGCAAATCCTCATGGAGATAGAGCGCCAGCTCCTCTCCGAGGGAACCCAACTCGGAGGGACCCCACCAAGTACTGCCGCTATCACCGGGAGCATGGCCCGACACCGAGGAATGCTGGCAGTTGAAGAACGAAATTGAGAGGCTAATCCAACGGGCCGACTGAACCGGTTCAGGAGGGCGCCCGAGCCAGGACAAGGGGGTGACCGCCAGCCCGAG
Source organism: Calamus simplicifolius (assembly GCA_900491605.1). NCBI lineage: Eukaryota > Viridiplantae > Streptophyta > Magnoliopsida > Arecales > Arecaceae > Calamus > Calamus simplicifolius. Next base: position 268,285 of record UESW01004331.1, read on the forward strand.
CTTCAGCAGCCTCCTCCTCCTCCAAATCCACCCGTAATCGGCCACATCAACATGATTGAAGAGGCCGGTAGTTCGAGCTCCAAAAATGATGGTGAAGGCTCGGCGCCAAAGAAAGCGCGAACATGTGAGCTCTCCTTCTCCGACGATGATCTCCAAGGGATACAATTCCCACATGACGATGCATTAGTTGTATCTCTCAATTTAAATAACTACGATGTAAGTCGGATCCTTGTTGATAGTGGAAGCTCCGTGAATGTTCTGTACCTTGATGTGTTCGCCAAGATGAAATTGCTCATGGAAAACCTCCGAGCCGTGGACTCCACCCTAATGGGGTTCACCGGCGATATTATCGTCCCAGAAGGGGTCGTAACATTAACGGTTCGGCAGAAACCTGGCCCCTTGTGGCCACTGTTCACACGGACTTCCTAGTGACCAAGCTTAGGTCGCCCTACAATGCGATATTTGGGAGACCCGGCCTGATGTCCCTCAAAGCCGTCGTCTCCATCCCGCACCTATCTATGAAATTCCCCACCAGGCGGGGAGTTGGTGTTGTCCAAGGAAGCCAAACTATGGCTCGATAGTGTTTTGTCACCAGCCTTCAGTCTAGGATGCCTGAAGTTGATGGGCTGGACGCTCGGGAGGACTTCGCCGAGCAACGGAAAGAACCAGCCGAGGAACTGGAAGAAGTACCACTGGACGAAGCTCGTCCCGACCGAACCATAAAGATCGGTCGCTGCTGAAAGGTGAATCCCGGCAGGAGCTGATCGACTTTCTTTGAAGCAACGCCGATGTCTTCGCCTGGTCCGCCTCCGACATGCCAGGAATCAGCCCCGAAGTTCTCGTCCATCGCCTTAACGTGGACGAGATGTACCGACCCGTCAAACAGAAGAAAAGGAGTTTCGCCCCAGAGCGGCAGAAAGCTATTGAAGAGGAGGTCGATAAGCTTATCAAGGCAAACTTCATTCGGAGGTGAATTACCCGAGTTGGCTATCAAATGTTGTCATGGTAAAGAAGTCGAGTGGCAAGTGTCGGATCTGCATCGACTTCACCGACCTCAACAAAGCGTGCCCGAAGGACAGCTTCCCTCTCCCCTGAATTGATCAACTTGTAGATGCCACCTCGGGTCACCAAATGCTGACATTCATGGATGCCTACTCGGGCTACAACCAAATCCGGATGGCCCCCGAAGATGAAGAGAAGACCGCCTTCATAACCGACCGAGGTACTTACTGTTACCGTGTTATGCCTTTCGGTCTTAAAAATGCAGGTGCCACCTACCAAAGGCTAGTCAACAAAGTTTTCAAAGAGCAAATCGGCCGGAACATCGAGGTATACGTTGATGACATGCTGGTCAAAAGCAAAGAAGCATCACAGCACGTCAAGGATCTCTCGGAGGCGACACTCCGCAAATATCGGATGAAGCTCAATCCAACTAAGTGTGCCTTCGGCGTTAACTCTGGGAAGTTCCTCGGCTTCATGTTTCCCAACGGGGTATCGAAGCTAACCCCCAAAAGATCCAGGATCTTCAGCAGATGGCGCCCCCGGCGTCTATTAAAGAAGTCCAACGCCTAACTGGGAGAATAGCAGCCCTTAACCGCTTCGTGGCTCGGTCTGCCGAAAGATGCCTCCCTTTCTTCAAGACTCTCGGTCGGCTAAGAATTTTCAATGGTCTTCCGAGTGTCAAAAATCATTCGAAGATCTCAAGAAGTACCTCGGCTCTCCCCCTCTCCTCAGCAGTCCAAATCCTGGGGAGACATTGTTCCTGTATCTGGCTGTCTCGGAAGGTGCTGTTGGCTCGGTGTTGGTCAGAGAAGAAAATAAGGCCCAGAAGCTGATTTATATGTCAGCAAACTGCTCCGAGATGCAAAACGAGGTACACCCGGATTGAGAAGATGGTGTTGGCCTTGATCACCTCAGTCCGAAAGTTGCAACCATACTTCCAAGCACATTCTGTGATGGTCCTGACTGACCAACCCATCAAGGCGGTGGTCCATCGCCCGGAGACATCGGGAAGATGACTAAATGGGCCGTCGAGCTGAGCGAGCACGACATTCGATTCCAGCCTCGCCCGGCCGTCAAAGCTCAGGTGCTAGCTGACTTCCTCCTCGAATGTACCATCCCGGAGGACGGCTCCACTCCCAACTTCCCCGAGTGCCCAAAATCTGACGCCCGGTGGCTCCTCCATGTCGACGGGTCGTCCAACGTCCATCGCTCCGGTGCGGGTTTAGTCCTCACCAGCCCGGAGGGGGCGACTTTCGAATATGGCGTCCGCTTCTCCTTCCCGGCCTCCAATAACGAAGCCGAATATGAAGCTTTGCTAGCCGGGCTCCGAATCGCCCGCGGCCTTAAGGTGGAGAAACTGAATGCCTTCACCGACTCTCAGCTGGTGGCAGGTCACGTGCGGGGAGAGTTTGAGGCCCGGGAACCGAACATGGTCCGATATCTCCAAGAGGTTCGAGCCTACTATCCCATTTCCCTAAATTTGAGATCATTCAGATTCCTAGATCCGAAAATGCCCGTGCCGACCTATTATCTCGATTGGCGACTGCGGAATCAATGGACGCCGAACGAAAATTCATCTGGAGATTTTGGAGAGACCTAGTATCGCGGAGACTGACCGAGTGATGCAAGTTGAAGCCGAACCATCATGGTTCGACCCCATCCTGAAGTATCTTAAAGAATGGTCGCTCCCGGCCGATCGAAGAGAAGCTAGAAGGCTAAAGCTGCAAGCCACCCACTATGTGTTGATTGATGACCAGCTCTACAAGCGGTCCTTCTCTATGCCATTGCTCAGATGCCTTCGCCCATCTGAAGCTGATTATGCCCTTCGGGAGGTACACGAGGGATTTGCGGCAACCATCTGGGGAGCCGGTCCTTATGCCACAAGGTGCTGCGTCAAGGTTACTATTGGCCAACCATGCAAAAGGATGCAATGACCTTGTCCGAGCTTGTGACCCATGCCAAAGACACTCCAGTATTCAGAGGCTCCCCTCCGCCAGCCTGGTCCCCATTTCCTCCGCTTGGCCCTTTGCCAAGTGGGGAATGGACATCCTCGGCCCATTTCCACTCGCCACGGGGCAGCGAAAGTTTTTATTCGTTGCAATCGATTACTTCACCAAATGGGTCGAGGCGGAAGCAGTTGCTCAAATAACTGAGGCTCGGGCCAGGGACTTCATGTGGAGATCCATCATCTGCCGCTTCGGCCTCCCACACACCATCATTACTGACAACGGCAAACAGTTCGACAATCCGAAGTTTCGTCAGTTCTGCGAGGAGCATGGGATCCGTTCCGCCTTACCTCGGTCGGACACCCACAAGCTAATGGGGCAGCCAAGGTAACTAACCGAACCTTGCTTCAAGGGATCAAAGCTCGGCTCTCCAGAGCCCGAGGCAGATGGGCGGACGAGTTACACCATGTCCTATGGGCCTACCGCACCATCCCGAGAGTGCCCACAGGCGAGACCCCGTTTCGAATGGCCTTCGGCACAGAGGCTGTCATCCCCGTGGAGATAGGACTCCCTTCCTTGCGGGTGGAAAGCTACTCGGAGGAAGCCAGTGACGAGCAGCTCCGCGCCAACCTTGACCTGGTAGAGGAGATCAGAGAAAAAGCTCAATCAGAATAGCTGCCTACCAGCAAAGAGTGGCCCGTTACCATGCCTCCAGAGTCAAAGGGAAAGCTTTCTTGCCTGGCGACCTCGTTCTCCGGAAAAACATCTGTCTCCAAACCGCTGGAGCAAGGAAAGCTAGCTCCAAACTGGGAAGGCTCCTACCAAGTAGCAGAGGTCGTCGGACCCGGTACCTACAAGCTGCAAGATCTAAGCGGAAGATCCATCCCTCGGACGTGGAATTCGGACAATCTCCGCAAGTATCATCAGTAGGGTACGCCCTTTATAGGCTCGCCTTCTTAAACTTTTGTTGGCATATTGTTTCATAATTCATGGCATAAATCACCACAAATTATATCGCCAAAAATCGTGAAGAAAAACAGATGCTGCTTACCAATCCTCGGCACGACCGAGTTATCTGTTTAAGCAGGAAATCTCCGAACCTCGGCTGGGCCGAGCAACAAATCTCCGAACCTCGCTGGGCCGAGCAAATAATCTCCAAACCTCGGCTGGGCCGAGCAACTAGTCTCCGAACCTCGGCTGGGCCGAGCAAAATCTCTAAACCTCGGCTGGGCCGAGCAACTAGTCTCCGAACCTTGGCTGGGCCGAGCAAATAATCTCCGAACCTCGGCCGGGCCGAGCAAATAATCTCCGAACCTCGGGGCCGAGTAACTAATCTCCGAATCTCGGCTGGGCGAGCAATAAATCTCCGAACCTCGGCCGGGCCGAGTAACTAATCTCGAATCTCGGCTGGGCCGAGTAACTAATCTCGAATCTCGCTGGGCCGAGCGATGGATTCTAAAGCCCCGGCCAAAACCGGAGTGCATAAAGCCCCGGCTAAAATTGGAGTGCTTAAGTCCTGCAAAAACTGAAGCACAAACCTCGACCGAAACTGAAGGACTTCCGAACAGTCCCCAAAGCTTCGGCCGGTTCGAAGAATACACGTCGTGCAATATCATCAGCGGGTACAAATTCCGCGCCTTTAGCAAATCCCTAAAGGCCTTACACGGCCGCCTAAGAACCCCAGACAAAGTCGGGGAACCTCTCCTACTACTAAATCCCCGGGCTAACCGAGCAGTGTCCCTGCGCCTTACCGCCTAAGCGCCTATCTCGTTCTGCAAACGAGACCATGATTTACCGCATAAGCCCACCAGACCGCCCAGGTCTCCCTTTGGCTCGAACAGGGACAAACAATTTTTCCTTTTTATGGACCAAGCAACGATCTCAGCAGGGAACAAAAGATTGCCAAAAAAGAACTTCACTCTTTATTCATTATAGAGAAAAATACAAAAAGAAAAAGTGAAAAAACCTTCACAGAGGCCTACTATCTCCCAGGAGCTGTCGGGTCCTCCCTACGCCGAGTCAGCTCGACGACTTGCTGACGGAGGGATGCTATCACCCCCTCCTGCCGGTCAATGACCCGGCGAAGAGCCTCGGCCTCCCCCATTGAAACGGCGAGAAACTCCTCGACCGACTTCTCGAGCTGCTCATGGCCTGCTAGAGCTGAAGCCAAGGCCATGCCGTCGACAGTCACGGAGGAGCGGCTCCTTCGGGAGCCCCCGCGGCCATTGCTAACAACACTCGACTCTTCGGTCGATTGCCCTTCACCCTGAGAAGCCATACTCGCTCTAAGGAGCTGTCGAAAGGCTAGCCGAGAGGATGACGAACACTGGCATCCCTCTCGCCCATATTTATACCGCCCTGGCGAGTATCTCGAGCAGTCGGGTCATTAATCCCGACCCATGAGAATCTGCTGCGTGTCGCCACTTTGGCTGGCACCACGGGAAGCGAAGAGTCGTGCCCCCTCCCGAGGAAAATCGGTAAGCATCGACGAATTACTCGGGAACCCCCCTCCTCTAGAAACTGGGTTCCTTCCGATCTTCCTGGCCCTCACGAAGTAAATGTTCTCGAAACCCCACCGAATTTCCTCAAATGGCCGCCCTTGGAGAAGTGCAAAGAAACGAAAAGGTGCGTCAGCAGCTGACGCTGACTCACTTCCCTCAGAAATCACCAAGTCATAAATATCGGGCGTCCCCATGCACCGCCCGTTTCGCTTTGGCGGTCCGCGCCAAATCTCACAGGAACCAAACATCGGAGTCTCGGCGACGACCGAGTTATCCCTCCGAGCAACAAATCTCCGAACCTCGGCAGGGCCGAGCAATAAATCTCGAACCTCGGCAGGGCCGAGCAAGAAATCTCCGAACCTCGGCAGGCCGAGCGATAAATCTCCGAACCTCGGCAGGGCCGAGCAATAAACCTCCGAACCTCGGCTGGGCCAAGCAATAAATCTCCGAACCTCGGCTGGGCCGAGCAACAAATCTCCAAACTTCGGCAAAAGTCAAGGAATATGTTCTACTACTAAGAATCCCGAAAAAAGCTGAGGAGTTCTTCCCACTATCAAAGCCCCAGTATAAAGCCGAGACGCATGTCTCGTTATCACAAATCCTGACCAAACCAAGCAATCCCCAAAGTTCCATCCGAATTCAGACAGCTTATGAGCCCCGACCGGGTCGGGTAGCGCAAAAATCCTTGGCCAAAAATGAGTGATATCTCCGCGCCTTATTCTACGCCAAGTAAGATACTATCTGAAAGCTCGGACGAGCCAAGCAGCTTCTTAAACACCCCAAGACAAGGTTAGCGCCTCGCGGTACTTCGGTAGAGGTGAAGGACCTCCCTATACTCGAAAGAGACATACAAGCTCTCTTTTCGAAGAAACACCTGTTTCGTTCTACAAACAAAATTATGTCTATCGCGTGAGTCCGCACGACCGCCCAAGTCTCCCTTCAAACAGGAACAAACGGCCTCCCCTACTAAGAACCGAGCTGCCCCGGCCATGGGGGTCTCCAAGTGAACCGACGTTGTTCCCTCGCCATCGTCAAACAAAACGGCAGCAGGTGGGGAGGAAATTTCAGCAGCCTCCTCCGAAACCCTGCGATATCTTGATCTTCCCCCCTGACAACCTTCCTCCGGCACCAAAAGACCATGCGCCGCTGGAACTTCGACACTTCCAGCCTGCGGCGACGAGGAGCGCCGATCATCACCATCTCTCCTGATCCCCCTAGGCGGGAGCCGGAAGGGCGAGACCTCTTCTCGGCCCTATGCTTGCTACTGGAGCCGGATCTCCTGCGATGCTTGCCCAGCTCCTCCCTCACCTGATCTACGAACGACGACCTTTCGGCTGTAGAAGCAATACGACTCGCCCGTCAGCTCGCACAAAAATTGAAGTTGAAATCACATTAAGCTATTGGCTATAGAGTGATACTCACCACGAGGATCAACAGACTCAATCCGGCCGCGAAGAGAGCGTCCTCCGATAGAAGGGCGCTGGCTGGAAGCACTCGACTGCCGCGTAACACGATCAAATCCCTTTTCTCCTGCTCAGATAACTCCGAATGTGCTTCTGGATCCTTTACATATCGTTCCCACACCCGAGGGAAGTCCGAGCCAATATTCCCTTCGACTATAAAGAATCACGATTTCCATTCCTTTATCGACGACGGGTTATCCGAAATCATCTTGAAAGACCTCCGAGGACCGATGTAAGGCCACTCTGAGGCCCTCCCGGAGACCAGATTGTAGCACACCCTGAACATCGGAAGGGTCGTGGTTACCCTGATATGACTGCACAATGAGATAAATCTGATGAGGTTGCGCCAGCTGTTGGGAGCCACCATGGTGAAGCATATATTGTAGAACCTCATCACCTCCCGCACCACTGGGTGAAGAGGAAACCTGAGGCCTACCCTCAAACTTTCCTCATAACAGAACGCTACGTCCCCTAATCCGGATGTCACCCTGTCATCAGCCATCGGGAGCAACAAGGTAACATCCTGAGGAATCTTGTATAGGCTGCGTATCTGTTCCAGATCCGCCAGGGTCACCTCCGAAGCCTGATCACTCGGACTCACCATGTTTTCGATCGAAAGAGACGCTGAGCAAGGTCACTAAGAAAAAGGGGAGACGAAGTTCTCTAAGGGAAAGTGAAAGAGCGCTACGAATAGGGATGGCGCCGCTACGACTCCGTTTTTCCAAAAAAACCGCCTCAGGGAGAAGATGAGGGCGTCTCAACCAAGACGTCCGGAACCGCTGCTGCAGGCGCCGTGAAGATCGAGATTTCCTACGTGATGCTTCCCCAATCATTGCCTTCGCTCCTAAAAAACAATGGATCCACCTCGAGAAGGCGGGACGGCCACACAGCATTAATTAGGGCATCATTGTGTGGGATGTCAAATACAGATCCCCCTGTTCGGATTGCGCCACCTAAGTCTATACTCCCTATGCCCGAACCTACGCTTCGAAGTAGGGAAGTGGGGGGCATGTGTTGACCGTGTGAAGGGGCTAAGATCAGCCCCAGGCCCCACTTGCTACGCTGCGCCTACAAAGAACGAGCTAGCTAGTATGATACGGCGGATCGAGCAACCCATAGCTCGGTTTCCCCGGGCCATCCATAGCTCGGTTCCCCCGGGCCATCCATAGCTCGGCTTTCCCGAGCAACCCATAGCTCGGTTCCCCTGAGCAACCCATAGCTCGGCTTCCCCGAGCAACCGAGCAACCCATAGCTCGGCTCCCCCGAGCAACCTCCGAGCAATCCATAGCTCGATATGCATCTTCGCGGAACCTGGCGTGGGAGAGCCCAAGTCTAGTGTAACAGAATCCCAAACGAAAAATCGTATCGAGGAGTGGCCTAGGATCTGTAATAATGGCCTAGGACCTACGCAGTCATTGGAACTCAGGCCATCAGAGAGCTCTCCCAGCCGTCGATCCTTCAACGGACAAGATACGATCCCACCGACCTCACAACGGCTTGATTCGAATCATCTCCATATCCCAACAACCTTCGAACCTTCCAGAAGGCGCTCAAGATTCAGGTGATTGCCTATAATAAGACACTCCCAGATTCTCTCAGGTACGCTCGCAAGCTCCCGTACACAGCTTCTGGCTCAGTCTTAGCATCACTCACTCTCTCTCTCTTCCACTGCTCCCCCTTTTTCCTTTCCCGCCGTCGGTGCTCCGCACGAGCTCCGATTGGCCGCCCCTTGAGGGACTCCCCAGAGAGATCCTTCTCCTTTTCTGTTGATCGTCGATCCCACTGACTTGAACGTCGAAGGGTCTTCCATGGAGGGCCACCCCCAACGCCTCTCGCGTAAGGACTTCTTTGCAGGTCTGCTCAGGAGGAAGCCCGATCAGGAGACCGATCGCGTTTGAGTCGAGGACATATTACGGCAGCAATAAAATAATTTTAAGGACCTATTAAAAATCTTTAAAGGACAGCGATGGCAAATGCAACTCGGACCAAAAAAGATGGTATATATATATATATATATATTGTCCTGAATATATGATAGCATTAATTAGATCGCTATGATTGCCTTTTGTAACATAAACCAATATTTTTTTAAGTTCTCTTTTTGTCTTTTATCAGCTTAGACATGTCAGAACAAACCTTATATCTTGACTCCTTTAGGCAATGGCAATCCATTGAGATGATTCTGAAATTCTAGATTAGAAACCATGCTTTAATAAAATTCTTATTTCAAGGGCTTAAATCCTCTGTAAAAATTAATAACTGTTACATATTTCTCACTAACAAATCTCAAAGATGGTCTGAGAAATATACCACCCACCTCTTCTTCTAGAATTGAACAAGTACTTAAAATAGGCATTCAAAAGATTTCCTCAAATTAACCTTATATTTGTTCGATTTAAATGTACATAATTATTACCAGCAACTGAACGTCCAGGAATGACTCTTACGGTGAATATCAAGAGATGAATGAAGAATCTCAAACCTTATATTAATACATGATACCAGGTGTTTGGAAGCATGTCCACCTTGACTTCAGCAATCCATCAAGACAGAATATCCCAGTACTATTTATATCTTGGCACCAGCATGTACAAAGTTTGATGCAGAGGGGGCCCGATCAAGGTCTTCAATGCCACAGTCATCATCCAATCTCACACCACCCATATCTAAAGATCTCATTGTTAGGTTGCAAGTCCAAGCTGGGCATTGCCGATTCCACTCAATCTAGCGACCACCAATTCCTGGCAATGGAGGAGGTTTTTCACCCGTTTCTGCCACAGGGCAAATCAGCTAAAAGACAAGTGGATTAGAATAAAAGGAAGAGGCTAACAGGACATTGGAGGAAGAGGAGAGAGGAGCAACCATCCAAAAGCCACACCAAGAGAAAGATCTGTTATTTTTTGTATTATTTATTTACACTCTGCTCTTTGTATTCTCGTGTAGTGACACAAACTGGGTAAGATATTTAAAGGTTTTGAAGTGTTCGAGGAATCTAAAAGATCAGGTTGTTTGGTGTACCAAAAACCATAAACAGAACATTCAAAAAATAGAAAAATCTGAAAAATAATCTGGGTAACTGAAGAAAAATTTAAAGATCCATATTCCAAGAGGAAGAAAGAAAACACTTTGAAATCCCTTCTATGTTACATGCAACCTCATTTTCTTACAATTCACTTGCATCAGTTAGCCATGAGGCAGGTAGCCCAACTATAAGACTTCATGTCATCCAAATGTCAGAATTTCCATCATGACAACAGCAAATGAGTGCATGAATGAAAGCCTTGAGATGAGGCTGACGAAATAATGCCAAAAGAAAAGAAGTCAAATTCATACTAAAAGAAAAGAAGTCTAGTTCATACTATTTGTGATGCAGACAATAATCTGACCTCCTTGGCTCTAGGAAGCACAACTTCGAATTGCATGTCATTTCCATTTCCAATGCATATAGGATCCCAATTTCTGATGCATGTTGGATACAGCTAGCATACATGATGGTTACTTGAGGATTCTCCCTCTTAAAATTAGACAATGGATGCTTCCTAAATGCCCCTAGAATACTTCCTGATGCCTCTGGAGATGAGAGATAGAGCTTCCTTTTTTCTTTTGACAATGGCTGATCTTTAAATGATGGAAGTTAATTTTAGTGTTTGTGATGTCAGTAATAATGTTTGGAGTACAAGTTATGGTACATGGATTTGATGATGACCAAATATCGAATCAGTGGCTCTTCATATTATTGTATGAAGTTCATACTGTGTTATCATGACGACCTAGTATACTTATAAATGCTTTTTTCCCATATATGTATAGATTATGTTTCTTTTATTCATATCCCAATTTTATTGTGTCCTGTTACTCCAAGATTTGTCAGACGTATGGTTACACATTCTATTGTATCAAATACCAGATTTGTGCCCATACTTCACAAGCTCAGCCCATTATAGTAGGAATATTGACTAAAATTCTGCCTGACACCCTTCCAATTGCTCAACAAAATTTGTGCACTCCTTTCCTCCCTTGCTTTCTATAAATGTTTCTTTACTTTTTTTCAATCTTGAAGGTTTTGTGTGTATGTAATTTTTTTTTTTTTAATCTCCAGTAATCCAACCAAAATTCCTTTCTTTTCTTTTCTTTTTCCAATCCCAATCATATTTGTCATCTCTCTGTTTACTCCTAAGTTCAATAATATTTCTTTCGAACAGTAAATATGAAGCTTTCATTAATAGCCAATAAAAATACAACATTTTAGCCCTGTTGCTCACCCTCTGAATCTTACAAAATCTTTTAGTATGGACTAAATTAGCGAGGAGATTGAGGAAGTTGGGAAGAATCAAACCACAATTGTCTGTAGATAATATCAAGGGGGATATTCGTGGCTATTATCCTTAAAGTAACTAAGAATGTTAGAGCCTGTAAAGATTAGATAATCAAGTAATGGTGTTGTTTAACTTAAAATATCTATCATTATCATACACAAAGTAGCTTAGTTTTAAGAATGCATATAGATCTTTCTTGCTGCCTTAAATGTTTAATATTCTATTTACATATATAAAACCATTTAAACACTAAAGACTAAAAGCATCAAGATAATTTCTTAGCATTTAAACAACAATGTCAACAACTAGCTTATTATATTCAATCACCAATTACAATTCTAGCATTCTCACTATATTTCATTCAAGCTTATGGTCCACTGAGAGCAATTCAAATGTATCATTCACCACAATAGTATGGGACCCTTGATGACATGAAGCGTGAGAGATGGAATTAGAAGTTAAACAAGGGAGACAGTTGAACTTGAGAAAGTATGGCTTAAAGTGCTGCATAATGGATTAGATTCGGAGCCTAGTTTGGGCAGAACAGGTAACTCCAATGATCTCAATCAACATAAAGACTGGGAGCACGCTCTATGCTTAAGCAATGAAGCAGCTGGCATTAGGATGTAAGAACTAAAATATACACTAAATGTAGATGCAAAGAGATTTCATCCCAATAGTGTGACACCACTCATGTTTTAGGATCTCATGATTAGGAGGGATGAAATTTACCAATGGTAAAGGCTTATGGTTGAAACATTATTCACCCCCAATGGCTGTCCGGCCACCAGTGCCCAATATACTGGCAATACCATCATCCCTTTCCTCTTCTTTCCTCTTCCCTTCTTTCCTCATCTTCTTCTCCTCCCTAGGTTGGGTCTGGATAGCCCCTAACCCACTAGTGGGTTCACTCTAGTTGAATCAGATCATGTTGGAACTGATCTTATTAGTAGAGATTATCTTGATATGAACTCAAGATAGCACAAACTGACTGATTATGCCCCATGTTTTCATTTCATGGCTTCGATACAAACTTCAGTAGATAAGCATCCATGCCAAAGTTTCTAAAGCTAATTATGTGCCCTATGCAACATGAGGATTTGACATATTGCTCGTGTTAGAAATTTGTGAGTACAATAGGCTGGAAAATAATGTTAGCTTGGTAATATTTGTCACAGGATCCAATAATTCAAGTGCTTTAAAGTGATATTAGTAAGGAAATATTATGGTTGAGGTCACATTTCCGGACTCCATTGGGTCTTAAACCTATACGGAAGGGGATGATGAGATCCATGTGCCCAAGAAGCCTAGTCATTGGAGGAAAAAATTGGAGCCAATCATGTTCCCAAATACTAGTAATATCACATCCAAAATGGGTCATCAGTTTTCCGGGGCCTGTGCAAATAAAACATCAAATTGCTTTTTTTTTTTTTTTTTTTTGGTGAGAACAGGGATAACCTAGCAGTTTTGGAGTATTATATAAATATTCCACTAGTGAAATTCACTTTGATGTGTCTGAAACTAGCCCTTATAAACCAACTTTAAAGATTCCTGGAAGAAGAGTACTTGAGATGTAATAAATGATGGAAGAATTTGTAGCTCAATATGGCTAAGGTATAGGCAGAATTTTGGCCTTCAACCCTATACTCATCATAAAATCTTCTACCTTAGATAAACGTAGATCTTAAAGGTTGTTCTTCCTAGTAACAGAGATCCAGCAGGAGAAAAACTGCTATAAAATATAAAGGGAAAATATTAGGAGAAAAGATAAGGAGTATAAGAATAATGGAAGAAAAGAAAGAGTGAAAGTTCATCCTTTACTTGCTCCCCCTCAAAATAGTTCACACAAAGGGTTGAACAATCACCCTCATAGCTTTACCCTTCTTCATTTAGGACTGGGTAGAGGAAAAGTAAAGAAACTTTAATCTAGGGACATGTGCAGAATGCAATCAATCCAGGAATGCATAAAATTTATGTGTGCCTTTTGCTTATTTGTGTTGGAAATCTAGTGTATTTCAATATTCAAAAGCCTTTTGACTTGAAAAGTCCTTTTATCTGATACGTCGTTCTCAACCGGTAGGGATAAGTCTTTTTATTTTTCTTTGACCAACCGTTGGATGCTGATCGACCTTTAGACTGAATCGTCATTCCCGTTGGATTGATTCGTCGCTCTCGACCGGTGCTTGCTTCCTTATAAATATTCGAAGCAATGCCGATGTTTAACTCATTCAAATTTATGCTTTCCATTCCATCCTTATCCAGAGATTCATTCCTTCATCCTTATCCAGTCCAGAGATTCATTCATTTGCTTTCGTTCTTGTTCCGTTCTTATCCAAAGAGAAGGAAATCATCATCTTGGTTATCATCTTTGACATTGGTGTGTGCACGCCTGTTAGAAGACTCTGCTGTTGTATCCTAGAGGGTAGTCGTGCTCTGATCTTCTGCACCGAGATATTATCTTCGAGAGGCGCGAATCTACTCTTAAGGATAGTGTCGTGCACGCCACAGCATCTTCTCAAATACATTCAAATAGATAAATCATCCCGGTACTATCTTTCCTCAAACTTATCCAACAATCTTAAGAGTAGATATGGACTCTATTATGGTTGCTGCTACTAAGTCCTTTCCCGATACATCCAAGATTGAGCAATTTACTGGTTCCCATTATAAACGTTGGCAAGAGAAAATATTTTCAATATTAGATGTTTATATATAGCATATGTTTTGACTGATCCTAAACCTGAGAAAGAGGAGGACCTTCTAACCTGGGAAAAGGCTAACAGAATATGTAGGCATACTATTCTTAGTACTCTATCCAATGAACTATTTGATATTTATTATCCTATTAAATCAGCCTCTGAAATTTGGGAAAGCCTTAAAAGAAAATATATTCTTGAAGATGCTGGTTCTCAGAAATTTGCAATAGGAAACCTTTTTAACTTTACCATGTCAGAAGATAAGATGTGTCATCTCAGATCCATGCTTTCCATGTTCTATAGATGACCTTAAAAATGAAAATATTATTCTTCCTGATGCTTTTATTGCTGGATCCCTAATTGAAAAATTACCTGAATCTTGGAAAGATTATAAGAATAATTAAAGCATAAAAGAAAGTCTATGTCCCTTGAAGATGTCATTGTGCATATTAGGATTGAAGAGCAAAACAGAGCCCGAGAAAAGATAGAAAAGGCTAAGGAAATGACTAGTAAGGCTAATCTAATAGAGGATGGATCTAGTAAGGATAAACATAAGTCCTATAAGCCCAAACATAGAAACCATTACAAGAAATATGATAAGAAGCCTCATTTTCAAAGAAGTCAAAATTTTAAGAAGAAAAAGGGATCTTGCTATGTTTGTGGGAAACCAGGACACCATGCTGCCCAATGCAGGTTCAGAAAAAATAATGATGCTCCAGCCAAACCAAAGGCTAACTTGATGGTTGGAGAAGATGTGATTGCTGCGGTTGTTAGCGAGGCCAATATTGTTGCACATACAAAGGACTGGGTGATGGATTCTGGAGCCACTCGTCATATATGTGGCAATAGAAATGCATTTGCCTCCTATATCCCACTGCCAGAAGGAGAGGAGCAAGTCTTCATGGGCAACTCAAAGTCTTGTTCAGTGATTGGCAAAGGAAAAGTCAATCTAAAACTAACTTCTGGAAAAGTCCTTTCACTTGGAGATGTGCTACATGTGCCGGACATCCGTATGAACCTGATTTCTGTGGCCTTGCTTGGAAAAAATGGTGTGAAAGTGTCATTTGAGTCTGACAAAGTTGTCATGACCAAATCTGAAAATTTTATTGGGAAAGGATATTGTAACCAGGGTCTATTTGTATTAAATGTACTCGAAGTTATGAATGAAATGCATCATCTTCTTTTGCTTACTTGCTTGACTCTGTTAATCTTTGGCATGGTAGATTAGGACATGTTAATTACTCTTATATTAAAAGAATGAAACAATTAGGTTTGCTAAATAACATGTCTACTTCTTATGATCATGAAAAATGTCAAACATGTGTAGAATCTAAATTAACCAAAAGAGTTGCAAATCTATTCATACAAGAGAAACTGAATTGTTAGAATTAATTCATTCTGACTTAGGAGATTTAAAAGGTAATATGACTAGAAGTGGAAAGAAATACTATATTACTTTTATCGATGATTTTTCTCGTTATGCAATGGTTTATCTATTAAAATCAAAAGATGAAGCCTTCGAAATATTTTTAAAATATAAGGCAGAAGTTGAAAATCAATTAACAAGAAAAATAAAAAGACTTAGATCTGATAGAGGAGGAGAATATGATTCTACTCCTTTTAATGATTATTGTGCACAACACGGTATAATTCATGAATTTACTCCTCCTTATTCACCAGAATCTAATGGAGTGGCTGAGAGAAAGAATAGAACACTTAAAGAAATGATGAATGCATTGCTCCTTAGTTCTGGTGCACCCATGAACTTGTGGGGGAAGCCCTTCTTTCTGCTTGTTTTATTCAAATAGAATTCCTTATAAGAAAACCAATAAAACACCCTATGAGTTATGGAATGGTCATTTGCCAAGTTTTAAATATTTAAAAGTATGGGGTTGTTTAGCAAAGGTCTTGCTTCCTGAACCTAAAAAGAGAAAGTTAGGATCTAAAACCTTTGATTGTATGTTCATAGGTTATGTTCAAAATAGTCCTGCAAATAAATATAGTGCAGCCTATAGGTTCTTAGTGATTAAAAGTGAAAATAATATCATGGAACCTAATACTATAGTCGAGACCAAAGATGCAGAATTTTTTGAACATATCTTTCCTATGAAACCTCCTTAGAAAGACCTTCTAGACCACAAGTGGTTGAACCTAATTTAAAGCCTGATGACATTCAAGAGCTAAGGAGATCCAAGAGAATCAGAAAGGAAACCAATCTAGGAGATGATTTTTATACTTTTCTTGTTGATAATGATCCTCAAACCTATTCTGAAGCAATTTCATCTCCTGATGCTATATTTTGGAAAGAGGCTATAAATAATGAGATAGAATCCATCATGAGCAATCATACATGGGAATTAGTAAGTTTACCCCCTGGAGCTAAAACTATTGGGTGTAAATGGATCTTTAAGAAAAACTAAAGCCTGATGGTTCTATTGAAAAATTTAAGCAAGGTTGGTTGCAAAAGGTTTTTCTCAAAAGAAAGATATTGACTACTTTGATACTTTTGCACCTGTGACAAGAATAACTTCTATTAGAGTTTGATTGCTCTTGCATCTATTCATAAATTGATAATTCATCAAATGGATGTTAAAACTGCATTTCTTAATGGAGACCTAGAAGAAGAAATATATATGGATCAACCTGAGGGTTGTGTTCTTCCTGGTAATGAGCATAAAGTTTGTAAATTAATTAAATCTTTGTATGGCTTAAAACAAGCACCAAAACAATGGCATGATAAGTTTGATAAAGTGCTAGTTTCAAATGGATATCAAATTAATAGTGCTGATAAATGTATTTATTCTAAAGTTGTTAACATGAATGTGTTATAATTTGTTTGTATGTGGACGATATGCTCATATTTGGCACTAATTTTGATATTGTTACTAGCACCAAAATGTTCTTGACTTTGAATTTTGATATGAAAGATATGGAGAAGCAGATATGATTTTAGGAATTAGACTTGTAAAGAAGTCGAATAGTATCATACTTTCACAAGAACATTATGTTGAGAAAATCTTGAACACATTTTGATTGTAAGCCTGTGAGCACTCCTTATAATGCTAATTCACAGCTTAAGAAAAATAAAGCAATGGTGTCTTACAATCCAAATATGCTCAAATTATTGGTAGTCTTATGTATTTGATGAACTGCACTCGACCTGACATTGCTTATGCTGTAGGAAGACTAAGCAGATATACCCAATGTCCTAACAAGGATCATTGGATTGCATTACAAAGAGTGCTTAGATATTTGAAAGGAACCATGAACTATGGTTTAATGTATTGTGGAACTCCTACAGTATTAGAAGGGTATTGTGATGCTAACTGGATTTCAGACTCTGATGAGATGAAATCCACTAGCGATATATGTTTACCCTTGGAGGAGCAGTGTCATGGAAATCATCTAAGCAAACATGTATAGCTCGGTCTACAATGGAATCCGAGTTTATTGCCTTGGAGAAGGCTGGGACTGAGGCCGAATGGCTCAGGAATCTTTTGGTAGATCTTCCATTTGGATGAGACCAGCTCCATCTGTGTCTATACATTGTGATTGTCAGGCTGCCATAGCTAAAGCTAAAAAAAAATTTATAATGGAAAGAGTAGACATATACGTCTAAGACATAATATTGTGAGGCAGCTTATTAATGATGGAGTAATATCTTTGGATTATGTAAGGTCAGAGTTGAATTTGGCCGATCCTCTGACTAAGCCTCTAAGCAAAAGCTTGTGAGCAATACATCGAGGGAAATGGGATTATACCCAGATCAAAAGTTGAAGTGATGGTAACCCAACCTTCATGAACGGAGATCCCGGAAGAAGGTTCATATGAAAAAATAATTCACTGGACAACTTGGAGTATACTATCATAATTATTTATATTGTGAAATCCCTTTCTATGGTGTGAGATAGTATTCTGCAGTGTTTAGGTTGAACTAATATGTGAAGTTCTTAATGGATGTCATAGCCTAATTTGGGTGGTATACAAAACTGCAGTGTATACTTGATGACAATCCACCTATATGAGTATGGAGGTGGTGGCCGCTTCCTATGAGACTTGGGTGGGATCTCTAGAGCACTCATGAATATCAGGTAGACGTATGGCCGAAATGTGTCAACCCGCTTGAACAACCGAAATCTGAGAGATGGAATGTGAGTTATAAGTCAATGATCCAATAAAAGAAGGATTGGTTCATAGAAACTTAGTTTCACCAACCTTTTATGGATTACACTTATTTTCTCTATGCTTGGTTCATAGTCACATAGACACCATGGCTTATGCATTACATTCTTAAAGTTTCTTCAAAGTTTGTCATCTTTTGTATATTAAAATAGTGGGAGATTGTTGAAATCTAGTGTATTTCAATATTCAAAAGCCTTTTGACTTGATAAGTCCTTTTATCTGATACATCGTTCTCAACCGGTAGGATAAGTCTTTTTATTTTTTTTTCAACCGTTGACGCTAATCGACCTTTGACTGAATCGTCATTCCGTTGGATTGATTCGTGGCTCTCGATCGGTGCTTGCTTCCTTATAAATATTCGAAGCAATGCCGGTGTTTACTCATTCAAATTTATGCTTTCCATTCCATCCTTATCCAAGATTCATCCTTCATCCTTATCCAATCCAGAGATTCATTTTTTTGCTTCGTTCTTATCTAAAGAGAAGAAAATCATCCGTTTTTATCTAAAGAGAAGGAAATCATCTCGGTTGATCATCCTCTTCTGACATTGGTGTGTGCACACCTATTAGAAGACTCTGCTGTTGTATTATAAGGGTAGTCATGCTTGATCTTCTGCACCGAGATATTATCTCCGAGAGGCGCGAATCTACTCTTAAGATAGTGCGTGCACGCATATCATCTTCTCAAATACATTCAAATAGATAAATCATCCAGATAGTATCTTTCCTCAACTTATCCAACATTTGATGGTTCATGGTTCTTACATGGCAATCTGGTGTTTGTTCATAGAGAAAGGAAAGAGAACAACAACAGATAAATGAATAAAAATACTAGAAATTGAAACTAAGTTACATATAGATTTGCAAAAAATCTTCATTAACCAAAATGAAGTCAAGGTAGAACATCCAAACCTACAAAGAGAAGCATCTACAGATAATGCCCGCCGGAATGATCGCCGTTCTTCCCATTATCCCCCACCAGGCTCTCTGGCGACTGCTGCTGCTGCTGCTGTTGCTGCATCACTGGGTGCGGCATCCCCCCGAGGCCGCCGTCGCTCCCACTGGCTCCGGCGCCAAGGAATTGGCATACAAGGCGGAACAAAATGCCAATCATCTGCATCTGGGCCTGGCAGGCATCAGCATGCATCTGCATCACCTGCTTCTCGTACTCCATCTGCATCCCCAGCAGCCTCTCCCTCCACTCCATCTCCTCCTCCTCCCTCCTCTCCTCCCTCCTCCTCCTCCTCCACCGCTCCCTCCGCTCCTCCTCTTCCTTCTCCGCCGCCACGTCCGCCTTCCTCCGCTGCTCCCTCGCCCGCCTCCGCCACCGCCGCTCCCAGTCCTCCGCCTCCCTCTCCGCCTCCCGCTCCCTCCTCCGCTCCTCCCTCCTCATCGCCATCTTCCCCAGCCCCACCACTCTCGACCCAATAATTCCCAACCTCCCGCCGCCGCGACACCGCAGCTGCTCCAACCCTAACCCTACCCCTACCTCCTCCTCCTCCTCCTCCTCTTCCTCCTCCGGGTTCGGCCCGGCGTCCTCGAAACCCCTGAAATCCTGGTGCTCGCCGGCGTCATTGATCTGTTCTTCGTCCTCTCTTTCCTCGTCCTCCGCGGCCAATTCGGGCTCCTCCAGTTCCTCTTCATCATCGTCGTCGTCGTCGTCGTCGTCGTAATCGAGGTGGAGATCGGTGGAGTTCTTGGGGGGGTCCAGGTCGAGGTCGCCGAAGACCTCCTTGTAGAGGAGGAAGTTGGGCCAGAGGTGGACGCCCTGCTCCCAATCGTAGCCCCCGGCGGAAGAGGAGGAAGGTGGGAGTTGGAGGAGCTTGTGCTTGACGTTGAGGTACTGGTGGCGCATGTTCTGGATCTTGATGGAGACGTCGCGCCAGGACCAGCGGAAGGGGAAGGCGAGGGGTCGCGGTGGTGGTGGAGGGCGTTCACCCGGTCCGCGATGGGCTGGAACTTCTTCTCCCGGGTGCGTAGCTTCGCCAGCGACCCCGCCGAGAGAAGCTCCGAGTATTCCCGGATCAGCGTCGCCTCCTCCTCCTCCTTCCACTTCTTCCGCTTCATTTTTCGCTGCCTTCCCCTCCGTCGAGGACGGCCGTCTTCTTCTTCTTGTAGACTACCCGACTCGGCAAATCATCCACCTGCCATTCTCGTAGATTAATTATTCTGCAATGGGTTAGCCGACTTCGAGCTATTCTGGTTATCCTGAAAGGAGATGCAGGATGATCTACATCGAATATAATAACTCTGTACTAAAATGATATACAAATTTTTTTTTTTTTTTTTTTTCAATCTGAAACACGATGAGTGATTTGAGATCCCATTTACATGAAGCCTAGCCTCACCCATCTTATTACTTTCCAACCATATTATAGTTAGTTTTACTCATTTTCAAATTCTCATAGAAACTTAAGAATAATTCATTAGATATTTGCTTGAAGAAGGAACCCTTATATAACCATCATATTTAATAGGTCACACATGTTTGTTAAAAAAAAATATTACTTATTAAGTATCCATTGAACATGTGTTAGATGTACAATCATTATACTTAGTATTTAATACATATTTGTTAAAAAAATAATGAGAAACATATGTCAACCATTAAAGTTTATTAAATAAATGATACCTTTACAATCATCTCATTTAATAAGTAATACGTGTCTATAAGTAAAAAATGTAACATATCTACAATTATTAAGTATCCATTGAATAAATGATACATGCACAATCCTTACACTTAAAATGTTTGGATGACAAATAAGCACGACCTATTGAGGGAATGATTATACTTATGCCGCTTGTTTAATAGAGAATTCGATGATCATTTCGATCCATGTGAACGCTTATCAACTGCATATTCATCAACATCCTTTGCCTCAAGGCAATCAAATGTCTCTGTTGATGTCCCCATGCATGCGTGCTAGTGGTCCCAGCCACCACGATAAGTTCGAGATGTCCAAAGCCAATGGATGTGACCGGGTAGAGGCCCATGCCCTTTCATTTTGCGGAGAAGGTTTTGAATCAATTCCATAAGATACATCATATGGGTGATGTATCCATCGTATGCATGCATCATCTAGTTGTGGTCAATAAAATCACTCAAGTTCAATTTAGATGGGTCTCTGTTTTGTGTTTTTTTCCTCGGTTTGTTTGGACCACCACATGCGAGCATATACCAACATAAGCGTATGACCATTGCTATAGTAGCTTTATCATACAATGAGATGAATGGATAAGATATGGCGGAAAAGTCTTACTACACTGGAGGGAATGGATCAGATACGGTGGAAAAGTCTTATTGCACCGTTCTTCAGTGTAGTAAGCATATATCGGACGTACAGATTGGTCATGCGCCTATGCCACAACGTATACTAAGATTCATTGAATCTTGATGCACATTGCACATGTGGTAGCATGGGCGTGTGGATTGGGCGTAGCGCTATAATTGAGCCGAGCCGCTCACGAGCTACTCGAGGCTCGGCTCGATAAAAGCTCGTTCGTATTCGGCTTGTCATATAAATGAGCCGAGCTTGAGCTTCATTTTAAAGCTCGTTTGATAAACGAGCCGAGTTTGAGCACAGAAGCATATTCGATTAGGAGCTTGCAAGACAGCTTGATTAAGAGCTCGTGAGACAGCTCGATTAGAAGCTCATGAACAAGATGTCCTTTCATCTTCTCCGTTTTTTCATCTTGCTGTTCTTTGGGTTTAAAAATTGAAATTTTTTTATTCTCGAGCCGAGCTTTAAACAAGCTTAATTTGAGTCGAGCTTGAAATGAGCTCAATTCAAGCTCGACCTTAAAACGAGCTTTTTTTTAGTTGAGCTTGTCGAGCTTTCTAATCATACCAAATGAGCGAGCTTGAGCTGAGCTCGAGTCGAGCCCGAGCTTTTTGTAATCAAGCTCGAGCCAAGCTTGAACAAGGTTTTTCAAATTTAAACGAGCTCGAGTATTTGTTAACGAGCTGAGCTTGAGCATTGGAAAGCTCAGCTCGACTCAACTCGATTACAGCCCTAATTAGGCATGCACCAAAGGATGATACAACAAGTCTTTTCCCAAATACGGCACAGCCCGTAAGCGAACACAGCACAAGCAAACTAAGGGAGCTTCTATTTACACCGCAAAATTACTCTCCATACCCCCTGTTAACTTAAAAAAAACACTTAATTTACCCTCATAGAAAAAGATCATTTTGTCCCTTTCAATTACTCTCCACACCCATCCAAAAAAAAAAACCCTGCCCCTTCCGCCTCCCCCTCTCTCCCTCTGTTACCCTTCACCTCCCTTCGTCGCCCGCCTCTCTTCCTCGCCAGAAGTTTCCCGCCTCTTCTCCATCGCCCTCCACCTTCCTTCCTCGCTGGAAGTTTCTCGCCTCTTTTTTTGATCCAATAGGACAAGGAAAAGACTTTGTACATCGCCCCCGGTGCAGCAAGGCCTACGTGGGCCGCACCGCCTCTTCTGATTGGTCCACGTGGCTCCTATGTGGATGACCTGTCGGGCTGTATGGCTCTACTTTGATGTTACGTTCTGAACGTGATGGCCATTTAAAGCAGTTCACTTTTTTTTAAAATTAGCATGCAGACGAAAATGCCCTTTCCCTCCATCCTAGCGCCATTTTACGTTGTATTTCATCTGTGCAAGAAGAACTCTCTTTTTTCCCCGGTCGAAAGAAAATATTTCAGCTTCGAGGCTGGAAAACTTGGCTACTGGAGTCTGTGTACAAAAACTTCTAGAGGAAATGTCATCCACAGCACAAAGTAAAAAGTCTTTCTTCCCACTTCTTTCTAAAGCTCCTTTATTACACCAACAGTTTTTTCTGGTTAGAGTTAGTTAATGCGTAACCAAACCGTTTAATGCGCGGGTAACTTCCTTAGAACAAAATAGTTATGACATTCTGGGAGTCATAACTGTTTAGAGTTTACTGTTTTGTAAGCACGAATGTCATACTCTTTTAACTAGGATATTATACCTCATGAACTGGGGTGTCGTCAGAGTGGTTCGGCCTATATTCCCCGTTATTTCCTGTCCATATAGCTCTAGTGTCGTCGTTAAAGCTATGACACCCCTGATATACTGTTAAGACACCGTAGTTACAAGCCTAGGACACCCATGCTCCAAACGAAAGCTGAAGAAAAGCCTCGCGACACCGTAGTTACAACGCTACGACACCCATGCTTATAACCTTTGCGATCTTCGTATGTTGCTTTTCGGGGTGTCGTAGCTTGTTCTATGGGGTGTCTTTAAATGCTATAAAGGGTGTGTCGTTCTTATAAACGACGCTGGAGAGCAGGCCCGCGACACCCCGTATGGAGAACAATCCCCGCGACACCCCGCTTTAACAGTCACGTCATGGTGTCGTCGCCTAAAAGCTAGGGTGTCGTAAGATGAGAACTGGGGTGTCGTTAATAGCCTGAGTGGTGCTGTCGTCGTTCGCGACACCCCAGTTGAAAATTGATGACATCCTAGCTCTCATCTGACGACACCCGTGCTTAGAACTAACCACGGTGAGAAGGCCCGCGACACCCAAGTTACTAAATTTATTTTTATTCATAAAAAAGAAAAAAAAAAGTACATGAAGCCCTCACTGGGGCTTGTCTCCTTCGGTCGCTGCGTCGGCGATCTGGCGCTGGAGGGACGCTACTTGCCCCTCCAGCTGGCTGTTGGCCCGATGCAGGACCTCGATCTCTCTCGTTGAAACGGTCAGGTATTGCTCGGCCGCCTTGTTGAGTCGCTCGCTGATTGCGAGCGACTCCGCATAGACCTCCGCATCGATGGTGACCGTTGCGCGGCGGCTGCCATGGTTGCCAATAGATCTCCCCTCGCCTCTGGAAGCCATCTCAGTATCAAAAAAGCTGAAAAGGTGATTAACGATGGCATTCCCCCATCCATATTTAAGGTACTCCTAGTGGGTGTTTCGATTGCCACGCGCCACCATCTCAGTGGGCGGTTCACAGGAATCGAATCGGTGCGCCCCCCCCCCCTCGTTGAGTTTCGAGGGATGGGGAACAGAAGAGAGTTTCGGAAAGCCAACCGTAGTAAGTTTTACGTCGTCCCAAGAGAAAATTCACGACACCCAAGGATGATTTGGATTTCGGCCGAAACTCCTTCGCGACACCTCACTTGAAACCTCACGACACCCTAGCATCAATGCTACGACACCCATGCTTAGAACTGACCATGGAGAGAATCCCCGCGACACCCCAGGGAGAATTGGATTTCGGCCGAAACTCCTTCAAGACACCCCTGTTGAAAGCTCACGACACCCTAGCTTTAAGGCGACGACACCCATGCTTAGAACTGACCACGGCGAGAAGGCCCGCGACACCCCTTGTCGAATTCGGTCGAAACTCCTTCGCGACACCCCACTTGAAACCTTACGACACCCTAGCATCAATGCTACGACACCCGTGCTTAGAACTGACCATGGAGAGAATCCCCGCGACACCCCAGGGAGAATTGGATTTCGGTCGAAACACCTTCGAGACACCCCTATTGAAAGCTCATGACACCCTAGCTTTAAGGCGACGACACCCATGCTTAGAACTGATCACGGTGAGAATACCCGCGACACCCCTTATCAAATTCAGCCGAAACTCCTTCGCGATACCCCAGTTGAAATCTAATGACACCCTAGCACCAATGCTACGACACCCGTGCTTAGAACTGACCGCGAAGAGAATCCCCGCGACACCCCAGGAAGAATTGGATTTCGACCGAAACTCCTTCGAGACACCCCTGTTGAAAGCTCATGACACCCTAGCTTTAAGGCGACGACACCCGTGCTTAGAAATGATCACGGTGAGAATACCCGTGATACCCCTTGTCAAATTCAGCCGCAAATCCTTCGCGACACCCCAGTTGAAATCTCACGACACCCTAGCTTTAAGGGGACAACACCCCTGAAAAGGTGATTAACGTGGGTTCACTGTTAATGCATGGGTGTCGTCGCCTTAAAGCTAGGGTGTCGTGAGCTAAAATCCAATTCTCCTTGGGGTGTCGCGGATTGTCCGCGCGGTCAGTTCTAAGCACGGGTGTCGTAGCATTGGTGCTGGGTGTCATGAGATTTCAACTGGGGTGTCACGAAGACGGCCGAATTTGACAAGGGGTGTCGCAAGGGTTCTCTCCGTGATCAGTTCTAAGCACGGGTGTCGTCGCCTTAAAGCTAGGGTCGTGAGCTTTCAACAGGGGTGTCTCGAAGGAGTTTCGGCCGAAATCCAATTCTCCCTGGGGTGTCGCGGGGATTCTCTCCGTGGTCAGTTCTAAGCATGGGTGTCGTAGCATTGATGCTAGGGTGTCGTGAGGTTTCAAGTGGGGTGTCGCGAAGGAGTTTCGGCCGAAATTCAAATCATCCTTGGGTGTCGTGAATTTTCTCTTGGGACGACGTAAAACTTACTACGGTTGGCTTCCCGAAACTCTCTTCTGTTCCCCATCCCTCGAAACTCAACGAGGGAGGGGGGGCGCACCGATTCGATTACTGTGAACCGCCCACTGAGATGGTAGCGCGTGGCAATCGAAACACCCGCCAGGAGTACCTTAAATATGGATGGGGGAATGCCATTGTTAATCACCTTTTCAGCTTTTTTGATACTGAGATGGCTTCCAGAGGCGAGGGGCGATCTACTGGCAGCCGCCGCGCAACGGTCACCATCGACGCGGAGGTCTATGCGGAGTCACTCGCAATCAGCGAGCGACTCAACAAGGCGGCCGAGCAATACCTGACCATTTCAACGAGAAAGATCGAGGTCCTGCGTCGGGCCAACAGCCACTGGAGGGGCAAGTAGCGTCCCTCCAGCGCCAGATTGCCGACGTAGCAACCAAAGGAGATGAGAAGCCCCAGTGAGGGCTAATGTACTTTTTTCTTTTCTTTTTTGATAAATAAAAATAAATTTTAGTAACTTGGTTGTCGCGGGCCTTCTCGCCGTGGTCAGTTCTAAGCACGGGTGTCGTCGCCTTAAAGCTAGGGTGTCGTGAGCTTTCAACAGGGGTGTCTCTAAGGAGTTTCGGTCGAAATCCAATTCTCCCTGGGGTGTCGCGGGGATTCTCGCGGTCAGTTCTAAGCACGGGTGTCGTAGCATTGATGCTAGGGTGTGTGAGGTTTCAAGTGGGGTGTCATGAAGGAGTTTCGGCCAAATTCGACAAGGGGTGTCGCGGGCCTTCTCGCCGTGTCAGTTCTAAGCATGGGTGTCGTCGCCTCCCTGGGGTGTCGCGGGGATTCTCCGCGCGGTCAGTTCTAAGCACGGGTGTCGTAGCATTGGTGCTAGGGTGTCATTAGATTTCAACTGGGGTGTCGCGAAGGAGTTTAGGCTGAATTCGATAAGGGGTGTCGCGGGTATTCTCACCGTGATCAGTTCTAAGCACGGGTGTCGTCGCCTTAAAGCTAGGGTGTCGTGAGCTTTCAATAGGGGTGTCTCGTAGGAGTTTCGGCCGAAATCCAATTCTCCTGGGGTGTCATGGGGATTGTCCGCATGGTCAGTTCTAAGCACGGGTGTCGTCGCCTTAAAGCTAGGGTGTCGTGAGCTTTCAACAGGGGTGTCTCGAAGGAGTTTCGGCCGAAATCCAATTCTCCTGGGGTGTCACGAAGGAGTTGTGGCTGAATTCGACAAGGGGTGTCGCGGGTATTCTCACCGTGATCAGTTCAAATGGCCACATTTGCACGACGGGTGAAGGTGCACGGCCTCGCCTTATCACTAGGGTGTCGTGAGATGATAAATGGGGTGTCGTATTGTTTTAACCTTCATATCCTAAATCCTAATCCTTTGTCAGCATATATTGACAACTAAATCTATGGATATCATTGTTCATGACTGCGTGCCTATATTTTCACAGTTGATGCTGAAATTATCGATCGGAAAGAAATCGATAACACTCCCGGCCGTGCACCTTCACCCGTCGCTCCAAATGCAGTGGATGATATTGTAGTTCCTCAAACTGGGATGGAATTCAATTCAGCAGATGATGTATATACGTTCTACAATGGATATGCGAAACGAGTTGGTTTTGGAATCACAACAGTGTGTAGCAGGGCCAACAACAAAAAACAACTTTGCTTCAAGCACCTGGCGTGTTGGAGGCAAGGAAAATCTAGAAAATCAGAGAAGAGTATGAATCATAGGGATACTGGGAAAGTTGATTGTATGGCATCCATAAAAGCAAGACTGAATGCTATAAGTGGTAAGTGGATATTGGATGAGGTTTCTCTAGAACATAACCATGGGATGTCCATAACATCAACTAGTTATCTACGGTCGCATAGGAGGATCAGCACACCAGAGAAGGCAGATATCAGCAATTTACATGCCGTGAATGTTCTGACGACTCAGATATACTTTGCCATAGCAAGGAGAAAAGGGGGCAGAGGACAATTGGATTTCACCGAGAAGGATGCTCGTAACTTCATTTGTCGTGAACGTCAGTCTAAGCTGAAAGAAAGAGATGCTCAGTCGATGGTAATTCATTTCGCCGAAATGCAACTCAGAAATCCCAATTTCTTCTATTCCTTAGACCTCAATGATAATGGTCATCTGAGGTCTGTCTTCTGGATTCATCCAAGGTCAAGATTGGCATGCACATACTTCGGTGATGTTCTAAGCTTTGACTCAACGTACTTGACAAACAGATATCAAATGCCTTTTTGTCCATTCGTTGGGGTCAACCATCGTGGACAGTCCACCTTGCTTGGATGCGCATTATTTTCTGATGAGAGTACTGAGACATATAAATGGGTTTTTCAGACTTGGCTGGATGCAAATGGTGGTCAAGCACCTATTGCCATGATTACTGACCAAGATAAGGCAATCGAGGCTGCTGTCAAAGAAGTTTTTCCTAACACACGACATCGATTTTGTCTTTGGCATATATTGAAGAAGATACCGAAAAGATTGGCCACATTTGCACGGCAAATCCCAAGTTTATGGTTGATTTCGATGAGGCAATATATAATTCATTGACCATACAGTCATTCGAGGAAATGTGGGCACATGTTATGGAGAAATATAAAGAATGCAAGTCTATAGATTGGTTCAATGTCCTTTACGAATGTCGGGAAAAATGGGTCCCAGTTTACCTAAAGGATACATTCTTCGCAGGTTTGTATGTCATTGTCTTTGGTTCATGTTCGCGTTAAACTCTTTTTTTTTTTTTGACAAAATTTTGAACAGGGATGTCATCTTCACAAAGGAGCAAGGGCATTAATCACTTCTTCGATGGGTTTATAAATTCGAAGACAACACTAACGGAGTTCAGAAGTAAGTACGAAGATGCCTTGGAAAAAAGATACGAGGCCGAAAATGAGGAAGATAATAGGACGTTGCAAACGATTGCTTTCCTAAAGACTTCATCACCTTTTGAGAGACAAGCTGCAGGAAGGTATACAAGGAGCATTTTCAAAAAATTTCAGAATGAGATCCTTGAAATGGCTGCATCAAATACAAAATTGATCAAGGAAGCTGGCAACACTTGTTTATATTCCGTAAAGTCGTATGAAAGGATTGAAGTCGATGGAATTGGCAAGGAGATGATCAAAGATTATATCGTGTCATATGATAGAAATATTGAGGATGTCCAATGCCAGTGCCGATCCTTTCAGTTCAAGGGGTACCTGTGTAGGCATGCCCTGTTGGTTCTTCATCAAAGTGACGTATTTCGTTTACCAGATAAATACTTCTTGAAGAGATGGTGCAAGGACATGAAATACCAATTCGACGAATTCAACTGCAATACTGAGGTTTATGATAAAAGCACACGAAACTCACGGTACGCAGTGACAATTTTTTAATTGAAATGTCTTAATATTTGTTATCGTTAATATTATGTTAATGATTGTAGATATAGTTTGCTGAGTCATCGGATGACGAAGCTGCAGAGATAGCCTCCATGTCTGAAGATGCATTTAATGTAGTGATGGATGGTCTAACACCTATATTCAAAATTGCCGTGGATGCCAACTGCGCAGCTAAACCACGTACAGAGCTTGTAATTCAAGATCCTGAACAAATTAGGACGAAAGGTCGCCCGAGAAAGAACAGATTAAAGAGTGGAGTCGAGAAGAAGTCAAAAAGATCAAGGAAAAATTAGGTCAAGGAAAGAGCTGCTTCAAGCATCAGGTAGACTTGTTTGTAGTCTATTAATACTGAAGAGGACCTGGAGAGAATTGTTCCGCCATCCGAAACTTTGATGGATGAATTTGATGCTTATGTATTGAGTCAACTTACACAAGAGCATATATAAAACACGGGTGTCGTAACTTTTGAATTATGGTGGCTTGGTCGCAAATGAAATGCTTTCAAAATAGGGTGTCTATTTCAGTAAAATGAAGTGCTTTTAGCGCGACGACACCCCAGCTCTTGGCTAACGACACCCTAGCTCTTGCGCGGCGACACCCGAAAGGCGGAAACCTACGAGACATCCCAGTGCTGCGAACCGACACCAAAGATTTTAGCACGACGACACCCCAGCTCTTGGCAAATGACACCCTAGCTCTTGCGCGGTGACACCCGAAAGGCGGAAACCTACGAGACATCCCAGTACTCACGAACCGACACCGAAGATTTTAGCACGACAACACCCCAGCTCTTGGCTAACGACACCCTAGCTCTTGCGCGGCAACACCCGAAAGGCGGAAACCTACGAGACATCCCAGTACTCGCGAACCGACACCGAAGATTTTAGCGTGACGACACCCTAGCTCTTGGCTAACGACACCCTAGCTCTTGCATGGTGACACCTGAAAGGCGGAAACCTACGAGACATCCCAGTGCTCACGAACCGACACCGAAGATTTTAGCACGATGACACCCCAGCTCTTGGCAAACGACACCCTAGCTCTTGCGCGGCGACACCCGAAAGGCGGAAACCTACGAGACATCCCAGTGCTCGCGAACCGACACCAATGATTTTAGCGCGATGACACCCTAGCTCTTGGCAAACGACATCCTAGCTCTTGCGCGGCGACACCCAAAAGGCGGAAACCTATGAGACATCCCAGTACTCGCGAACCGACACCGAAGATTTTAGCGCGATGACACCCCAGCTCTTGGCTAACGACACCCTAGCTCTTGCGCGGCGACACCCGAAAGGCGGAAACCTATGAGACATCCCAGTGCTCGCGAACCGACACCGAAGATTTTAGCGCGACGACACCCCAGCTCTTGGCAAACGACACCCTAGCTCTTGCGCGGTGACACCCGAAAGGCGGAAACCTATGAGACATCCCAGTACTCGCGAACCGACACCGAAGATTTTAGCGCGACGACACCCCAGCTCTTGGCTAACGACACCCTAGCTCTTGCGCGGCGACACTCGAAAGGCGGAAACCTACGAGACATCCCAGTGCTTGCGAACCGACACCGAAGATTTTAGCGCGACGACACCCCAGCTCTTGGCAAACGACACCCTAGCTCTTGCGCGGCGACACCCGAAAGGCGAAAACATACGAAGGCAAACATATGAATACATCGAGGACACTCCTGCTCGCAATATAAAATTTGTGCATTTGCATTAAATATTAATCAGTGTTAATATGAATAAATTACATTCAATTTTCATTCAAAGAAGAATAAAAAAATTAAGAACATTTTTCGACAATGTCGCTAATCTTTTTGTTCAGGCCCTCTCTCAATATCGTCGCAGCTAAGTGTCGCCGGTAATCTCTGACTTCCTCATCCATGAAATCCATCTTCATATCAGGATTGTCCCGTCGAGCAAGACATTCCATGTATCTCAGACAGTATAGGCCGCAATCCAGCGATCCGGTCGGTTGGCTTGGGCAATCCGAAATATTTTCCATCGGCCAATCCATCGCTTCCTTCTTATCGCAGTAGATATGGAATATGTGGCCTAGAATTGTATGCCATTTCCTTGCATTGGCCTTATACTTCGGGTTGCGTTTCAATGAATTCAGGTGCATGAACACCTTTCTTTCCATGTCGATAGCAACCAAATGCCAGTGCGAGTTATCAGAGTTTATTATGGTGAAAAGAAACCGGAATTGGGCCTTATCTTCATCCGATACATTGTCAAATATCGCAGCTCCTGATGTTCCAGCAAGTTCATGAGCAGGTGATGAGGAAGTCAGACATAGAGCAGATACGAAAACTGATGCAATTATGCACTTATGGTATTGGTCAGGATGCTCTGCCCAGTTGCACATCAGAAACTCCTGGCCGCAATCAATTATCTGCCAATGCAATGTAAAATGATTAATATAATTCTAAAATCAACAACTAGAACATGTTCCTTGATATACTTACATCATCTATTATCATTTCATTGTTAATGAGATCTTGAAGATTTTGTCTTGTTACAACGCCAGAAAACATATTTGTGTAGACGATCTCATCGGTTTGTCGCTCGTTCAAAAAATTTTAAATAATTATTTGGTCATCTTCGACCGTTGTGTTGGGCTTTGACGTGCCCACTGTCTTCGCCGACTTTTTAGGACGGGTTGTCTCATAACATTCTTCGACGACCGTGGATGCCTTATGCTTCCTCGGCTCTTTTTTAATCCTCCTAACAAGCGAAGGCACTCCAATTATTTCTATGTCCATATTGTCATCCTTTGGCGCAGGGGTGCCAAGTTTATTATCGGATATAGACTCATCTTTATTTTCATTCCCATGCTCTGTTTTATCAGCCAATGAATCCCCCTCCAATCTCTTCTCCTCTGCTTTTGCATTCCCTGTCTCAATTGGAAACTCCGATGAATGGTCCTCCTCCATCTTCTTCTCCTCACTATTTCCATTACCAGGCTCGCGGAGGACCAACTCCAGGGAATGCACCTTCTCTGTTTTCTCGTCTCCCTTGTCCTCCTCATTTATTGCATTACTTTCCTTTCTGACTAGTGAACTGAGGAGGCTCTCAGCAATGGACAGCCTGTGCCTGATATCATCGAGTTGATCCTTAATGCACTCCAATTCAGTCCTCAACTCGGCGCATCCTGCGCAGCTATCCATTGGTTGAGGGGCGCAGGTATATTGGTTGAGGGAGGGATGCAACATTCTGCTGAGGGAGAAGCCAGCGCTCTTCTGGCAATGGTACAGTACCTCCCTCCATCTGCAACGCAAGATGATAACAAATTAATATTAAGTGAACATATTGACGTATTAAGTTGAAAAAAATGGTCAGAGCAATGGAGCAATGAACTAGCTTACCAAGTCGTGAGGCTGCAAGTCGGCAACCCAAACCGATTGGATCTTCATTTGGTGGTCATACCACTTCAACAGCTGGGGTCGTTTATCAGGGTATGCTGGCTCTCGCATTGATGTATGCTCGAGGAACCATGCCTGAACATGATATTTTTTTGGATATTAAATAATGTAATATTACAAAAAAAATTTACTCACAACACTAATTATGTGTCTCAATAATCCTTACCACCAGTGCTGCCGAGCATCCGAACAAGGTAGGCTGCCTCCTAACTTTTTTTGCATTCTTTGAGTGCACCGGCTCTCGGAACGCAAGCAAGCAGCTATTTCTGGGAAAGCCAGAACAATCAACTCCTTCAGTGCCGAAGCCCAGTCGATGCTACCCAGTTGACTTAAGTCATCCAAGTGCTGGATGAGATACCGTGGACATCTCTGATTAGACTTTGGAGCCAAAAACATGGCCAACATGTATGCGATCCAAAGTCGGATGGTGTCCTCGATATCCTCCTGTACTTTAGATGATCGGAGTTGAAATATCAACTTCTCCAAACCTTCTTGGCGAAGATCTAAACCCTGGCCAAACCGTCTGAACAACCTTCCATTGAACATTTGGCTGGACGTGTCGATCTTCTTCCCATGAGTTGGAAGTCCCAGAATGAGTGCGACTTCGTCGGCACTGAATAGAACTGGCTTTCCGCAAAACATGAACTCGTCGCCTCCATTGTGACATCTTATGATGTCTGCTAGCAGTCGCCCGTCGACTGTGAACGTCTGCATGCGACGAAGGCACCAAATGGGGTCCTTCGAATCAGTTTTGTATGCCGTCTAGAGAACCCCATCCTCCAAACCTTCTGAACGTATACTACCGGCCTGCAGCTATTCTTAAACAGCTGGGAAGCCTTTACTGGGGGGACTGGAACAATTTTATTGTCAACTAAAAGGGGGTAAGACAGAAGACATACTTGTCATGAAATTTTAAGAGAGAATGTCATAATATTTAATATAGTGATAAACATACCTGAAGGAGCCGCATCCTCATTCGAACGAAGAACCATGTCCTTGCATTGTTCCGCCATTTTCTCCGTCTGCTTTTTCTTTGTTCGCGGTCTTCGTCCACAAACGAAAGTACTCATCTCCATGAATGAAGTATACGGAAGAATGAACTATGGTACAAATTTAGGAGGGAAAAGGAGACCAGTGGCTTCTCGAGCAAGAGACGAAGGATGGCTTCTTGAGCAAAAGGATGGCTTCTCGAGCAACAGACGAATGAGTGCTTTTTCTAGGGTTTATGCCGACCTCAGAGAAAAACGAAAGGACACCCGGATCACCACGATCACATCACAGAGACCCACGAACCCATAGGAACTGCCCATGTTTAGCAACTTTTCTCGAAAATATGGCATGGCTGAGTTACTAGGGTGTCGTCGAATTAGTACTAGGGTGACGTCAAATTCCCGCCTTGTTCAAGCATGGGTGTCGTTGCCTTAAAGCTAGGGTGTCGTGATATTTCGACTGGGGTGTCGCGAAGGATTTACGGCCGAATTTGACTAGGGTGTCGCCGGGGACTCTCTATGTGGTCATTTGTAAGCACGGGTGTCGTCGCCTAAAGCTAGGGTGTCGTGGGATTTCAACTGGGGTGTCGCGAAGGATTTACGGCCAAATTCGAACTAGGGTGTCGCTGGGATTATCTCCATGGTCAGTTTTAAGCACGGGTGTCGTCTCCTTAGAGCTAAAGTGTCGTGAGATTTCAACTGGGGTGTCGCGATTGATTTTTGGCCAAATTAGAACTAGGGTGTCGCGGGGATTCTCTCCGTGTCAGTTCTAAAGACGGGTGTCATTGCCTTAAAGCTAGGGTGTCGTGATATTTCGACTGGGG
The DNA here is from genome assembly GCA_900491605.1 of Calamus simplicifolius. Taxonomy (NCBI): domain Eukaryota; kingdom Viridiplantae; phylum Streptophyta; class Magnoliopsida; order Arecales; family Arecaceae; genus Calamus; species Calamus simplicifolius. Next base: position 302,410 of record UESW01004331.1, read on the forward strand.
TGTCGCGAAGGATTTATGGCCGAATTCGGCTAGGGTGTCGCTGGGGACTCTCTATGTGGTCATTTGTAAGCATGGGTGTCGTTGCCCTAAAGCTAGGGTGTCGTGGGATTTCAACTGGGGTGTCGCGAAGGATTTACAGCCGAATTCGAACTAGGATGTCACTGGGATTATCTCCGTGGTCAGTTTTAAGCACGGGTGTCATCTTCTTAGAGCTAGGGTGTCGTGAGATTTCAACTGGGGTGTCGCGATTGATTTTTAGCCGAATTAGAACTAGGGTGTCGCGGGGATTCTCTCTGTGGTCAGTTCTAAAGACGGGTGTCGTTGCCTTAAAGCTAGGGTATCGTGATATTTCGACTGGGGTGTCGCGAAGGATTTATGGCCAAATTCGACTAGGGTGTCACCGGGGACTCTCTATGTGGTCATTTGTAAGCACGGGTGTCGTCGCCCTAAAGCTAGGGTGTCGTGGGATTTCAATTGGGGTGTCGCGAAGGATTTACGGCCGAATTCGAACTAGGGTGTCGCTGGGATTATCTCCGTGGTCAGTTTTAAGCACGGGTGTCGTCTCCTTAGAGCTAGGGTGTCGTGAGATTTCAACTAGGGTGTCGCGATTGATTTTCGGCCGAATTAGAACTAGGGTGTCGCGGGGATTCTCTCCGTGGTCAGTTCTAAAGATGGGTGTCATTGCCTTAAAGCTAGGGTGTCGTGATATTTCGACTGGGGTGTCGCGAAGGATTTACGGCCGAATTCGGCTAGGGTGTCGCCGGGGACTCTCTATGTGGTCATTTGTAAGCACGGATGTCGTCGCCCTAAAGCTAGGGTGTCGTGGGATTTCAACTGGGGTGTCGCGAAGGATTTACGATCGAATTCGAACTAGGATGTCGCTGGGATTCTCTCCGTGGTCAGTTTTAAGCACGGGTGTCGTCTCCTTAGAGCTAGGGTGTCATGAGATTTTAACTGGGGTGTCGCGATTGATTTTCGGCCAAATTAGAACTAGGGTGTCACGGGGATTCTCTCCGTTGTCAGTTCTAATGACGGGTGTCGTCGCCTTAAAGCTAGGGTGTCGTGAACTTTCCACTGGGGTGTCGTGAAGGATTTACGGCTGAATTTGAAGTAGGGTGTCGCGGGGATTCCTTACCATCCGGACTCTCAGAGAGAGGGAGGGGAAGAAAGAGTTCTTCTTGCAGAGATGAAATCCAACATAAATTGGCGCTAGGATGGAGGGAAATGGCAACATCCGGACTCTCAGAGCGAGGGGGGGAAGAAAGAGAGTTCTTCTTGCACAGATGAAATTCAGTTGAGCATGAACCTACGCCCTCGCTCTAAAAGTCCGGTCGACAGGAAATATTTCAGCTTCGAAGCTGAAAAACCTGGCTACTGGAGTCTACTGGAGTCTTCAAATATAAAAGTTTATCCAATGAGTTTTTCCTTGCAAAACCTCACGTAGACGTTCGCTTCTCTCTCTGAATTCGGCCAGGTAGGGTGTCGCGGGGATTCTCTCTGTTTTCCTGTCATTACTTTCGAAGATCAAATGAGAGTCTCGAGAAACATGACTAGCATTCCCAAGCAGATGGAGGAAAAAAGGAGCCTTTTAAAAGCAATTGACGAAGAGATAACGAAGGCAGCTGAGGCCCATCTTACAGACCTGGCCGAATTCAGAGAGAGAAATGAACGTCTACGTGAGGTTTTGGCAAGGAAAAACTCATTGGATAAACTTTTATATTTGAAGACTCCAGTAGACTCCAGTAGCCAGGTTTTTCAACCTCGAAGCTGAAATATTTTCTGTCGACCAGACTTTCAAAGCGAGGGCGTAGGTTCGTGCTCAACTGATTCCTTAGCATCCGGACTCTCAGAGCGAGGGAGGGGAAGAAAGAGTTCATCTTGCAGAGATGAAATCCAACATAAATTGGCGCTAGGATGGAGGGAAAGGGCCGCATTAAAAGAGTATGACATTCATGCTTACAAAATAGTTATGACTCCCAGAATGTCATAACTATTTTGTTCTAAGGAAGTTACCCGCGCATTAAACGGTTTGGTCACGCATTAACTAACTCTAACCAGAAAAAACTGTTGGTGTAATAAAGGAGCTTTAGAAAGAAGTGGGAAGAAAGACTTTTTACTTTATGCTGCGGATGACATTTCCTCCAGAAGTTTTTGTACACAGACTCCAGTAGCCAGGTTTTCCAGCCTCGAAGCTGAAATATTTTCTTTCGACCGGGGAAGAAAGAGAGTTCTTCTTGGACAGATGAAATACAACGTAAAATGGCGCTAGGATGGAGAGAAAGAGCATTTTCGTCCGCACACTAATTTTAAAAAAAAGCGAACTGCTTTAAATGGCCGTCATGTTCAGAACGTAACATCAAAGTAGAGCCATACAGCCCGGCAGGTCATCCACGTAGGAGCCACGTGGACCAATCAGAAGAGGCGGTGCAGCCCATGTAGGCCTTGCTGCACCGGGGGCGGTGTACAAAGTCTTTTCCATAGGACAAACAAGAAGCTTCTATTCGGCCCTATTGAGCCGAACAGAGAACAATATGTTTGGCCCAACGAGACCGAATAGGGCCTTTCTGTTCGGCTCTATTATCTGTTCGGCCCAACAGGGCCGAACAAAGAGACGAAAGGTGACAGAGAGAAGGTGGGAAACTTCAAGAGGTGGATGATGAGGGAGGGAAGCAGAGGGAGGCGAAGGGTGACGAAAGAAGGAGAAGGGAGAACTCATCGATACTAAAGGGAGGGTTGCCGTTGCCTACTGATGCAGGAGGAGGACTCACCGGGGATGCATTGCTGCCTGCCGATGTCGGAGAAGGAGAAGGGAGAGAAGGGAAGGGGGAAGGAGGGGTTTGGGTGGTGTGTTGAGGGAGAGGGGTGTGCAGAGCAAAAGAAAGAGGGAAGGGATAGTTTAGAAAATTTTTTTCTTAAGGGGTGTAGAAAGAATTTTTTTTTGGGAGCGTGCAAATAGAAGCTCCGCAAACCAAGCATAGGCAAGGCATGATGGACCAATGCACGAGCTGGCACAGCTTGCTTTTTTGTGAGTTAGGTACAACACAGATTGGCTAAGCCACCTCCTAGTGTCGCAGGTCATGGCGGTAAGGTTACAAATGGATCAAGTTATCCAATGACCCAATTTAGTTAGTTCTGGTCTAATTAAACTCGATCTTTTATCTGTATTAAAAGGCTCAAAAAGTAGATTAAATTTAAAAATTAAATCTAATTTAAATTTCTAATCAAAGCTTTAGATCTTATATTATCTTCACTCAACCTAATATGAACCCAGTCTATTTTGATCATAAACTTTAATTATATAAATCTTGCCTTTGTTTAATTCAATTACCTTTATAAATTTATAAATTATTTTTTATTAAAACTATTCCTTTCTCATTTTAACAATCAATTCTTTTTTTAATTATATCTAAATATTTATATTTTATTATTTATTTTAATAAAATTTTATTTATAATATATTTAAATATATTATTAAATAATTTAAATATAATAAATGTATAAAATTAAGGATAATCATCTATTTGTATAGAATTAAGAGTTTTTGAATAAAAATTCAAGTTTGAATTATTTTTTTAATCTCATTAATGGATCTTATCAATTAATAAATTTTAGTAATTAAATTATAATTAGATGCTTGCTTAAATATAATATTTTGGGTTAGAAATAAATATACCCAAAAATAAAACTTTTGGATCTAAAGTTTCTTCTGTTGATCCAATCCGATTCATCTCGATTAGCAAATGGATTAGGTCTGAAATCTCAATCAATCCGAATGTAAATTTGGATTAGATTGGAATTATGCATTGATCCTGTTGGGCCTGGTGTGGTGCTATCAAGGCTTAAGAAGGCTAACTTGTATTGGACTGGATGTGAGTCCAAGGTTTAAAATTAAATCAAGTTCAGATGTACATGGGCTTGGGGATTAGTTTAATCTCATTGGGTTAGTCCATGGGAGTTTTTGGAAAGTCTAGGCCAATCCAAATCCGTCATGGATTTAAACTCTAGTCCTTAGGGTTTATGGATAGAGGACTTGGTCATGTATTTAAATCTTAGTCTCTAGGGTTTATGAATATAGGAAAGAACATATTCTTTTCTCCAAGAAATTCTTCTCATCTTCTTCTCTCTATCTCCTCCTCTCCCTTTGTACAGAGGACTTGGTCATGTATTTAAATCCTAGTCTCTAGGGTTTATGAATATAGGAAAGAACATATTCTTTTCTTCCAAGAAATTCTTCTCATCTTCTTCTCTCTATCTCCTCCTCTCTCGCTTTGTCCATTGTGCAAAGCCATGGAGGAAGAAAGCCTCGAAGCTGTACGCGAGGGGAGAAGACGTGACCTAGGAAAGGCATGGCTTCATGCTGGGAATCCAGCGGTGGTTTGAACCTTGGATCTAGGGGTTCAAAGGCAGACGCTTTACCGCTGCGCCAATCCGATCGTTGGCAACAAAGGGTGCAAGCTCAGAGTATTTCTCCAGCGAGGTTGATCCTACTACAGTTCATCAAGGACTAAACCCCAACAATTGGTATGAGAGCCTGGTTTAGAAAGGAGTAATTTGAAGATATTCAAGGAGTTGAAATAATTTCAACAAGGTCTCATCAAGGTACCTCTTAATTTTCTAAAATTTATTTTTATGCTATTTTTTGTTGATATCTGACCATGGGTAGTAGCATAAAAATAGATTTTGAGAAATTTGATGGAAAGAAAAGTTTCTCCATGTGGAAAGTCTGAGTAGAGGGCCTCCTTGTGCAGCAAGGTTTAGATCTAGCTTTGGAGGAAAGGTCAGATGGGATGGAAGACAAACAGTAGATGTAGATGGAAAAGAAAGCATGTGCAACATTCAGGGGATGTTTAGCGGATTTAGCCCTTTATTCAGTGCTGAAGGAGAAGACCCCGAAGGGACTTTGATCGAAGTTGCAAGCCCTCTACATGGGGAAGAACATGTGCAACAAGTTGATGTTGAAGAAGCGCCTGTTCAACCTTCAGATGTTAGAAGGTGGAGATATACTGGGCCACATCCAGATGTTCGACTAGATAAGCAATGAATTGCTAAATGTCGGGGTCAAGATGAAGGAGAAAGATAAGGTACTTTTATTATTGTATTCGCTACCCACATCACATGACTCATTGGTCACAATGCTGCTCTATAGGAAGAAGACATTGTTCTATGAAGATATTGTCTCGATGCTTCGGACGAATGAGCAGAGAGAGAAGATGACCAAGGATGCTATTCTCCAGGAGGGTCTATCAGTTGGGAAAGGGTCAGGCAGAGGCAGGAACATGAGTAGGCCTAGGGGACTGTTACAGTCCAGAAAGGCTAAGTGCTATAAGTGTGGTGAGGTAGGACATTTTAAGAGGGATTGTCTTAAGTGGAAAAAGGAAGAAAAATGGAGGATCTGAATCTATGAGTACAGTTATAGGCCAGGAGGTGGAAGATGATCTCTTGATGGTATCAGATGGTCACAGGCACATCATAGAGATGTGGACCTTGGATTCAGCCTGTTCTCATCATTACACTCTCAACCGGTCATGGTTCAGTCTTACATAGAGGTTAATGAGGGGTGTGTGACTCTTGGAGATGATCACCCTTGCAAGATGGCAGGGATTGGCATAGCGAGGATGAGGATGTTTGATGGCATGGTGCGCGCTCCTACTAGCATGAAGCATGTCTAGAACTCAAGAAGTAGTGCGGGCACCAGGATCAAGCAGAGGATTCTTAACCCTCTGTGGATAACTGATTAGTTATGATTCAAGTCTTGAGTTGGGAAATAAAGTTTAGTTTATTTTGAGTTCCGTCCAGTTCATTTTATTCTAAATTGAGTCCTATCTAGTTCAGTTTATTTTAATGTGAGTCCTATAGTAAGTTCATCAGCTTACAAGAGGAAACATCAATATTGGAGCAGAAAACAAGGCCATCATAGTCAGACAGAGCAGCTGCTAAATTCAAGTTGGTGCTACACCTACTTCAAGCAGCCCATACGCCACCTAGCAGAGCAAGCAACCTTTCCGATCTGGATGATCATTTTTCTCATCTGGCCGATGCCGATTTCATGCCAAATTAAGCTACCGCTGATTGCATCTAGAAGATCATCTTTCTCATCTGGACACTGCAGATTTCATGCCAAATTAAGCTGCCGCTGATTACATCTCAATCATATCTAGAAGATCACCTGCCTCATCTGGACGCCATAGATTTCATGCCGAATCCAGCTATCGCTGATTGCATCTAGAAGATCACCTTCCTCATCTGGACGCTGCAGATTTCATGCCAAATTTGATTAGGGCATCTTTTTCTTTTCTTTCTTTCCATATCTGTATTTTCTTGGGCCCCAAGTCTCTTGCTCTATAAAAGAGACCCTCTTGTATGAATGATGTATCTTTTATTATTAATCAATCAATCCAAGTTTTGAGTTATTGATTTTTGTTAATTAGTTCTCTGGTGCTCTTGTTTCCCTCCTTCTGCGCATGCCAACATCCCCAATCTCCAAGAGAAATCCTGGCCGCCACCTTTGTCTTCCAATAGTGGATGCCCAAGAACCCTTGATCGGCCTTCCCTTTTCTCTACTTCTTCCTTGTCTCTTTGTCTCTATTCTAATTTTTCTCTATTATTCTTTAACCATTGTATGGTGATCTTGCAGATCCCTCAGTAGCCACGAATCCAGGATTCAAGGTGATCGTCATCCAGGTCAGCGGATACTTGGCTGCAGATCTGTGGGCTCAAGGCTTGGTCATCTAGGGCGCATCCGCCAGGAAGAGCAACCCCTTCAACACTTTGATCTTTCCCCTCTTACCAAGTACACCCTTCTAATCTACTAGTAACTTTATTGTAGGAGAGCAAGCCCTACCGGGGCTTCTTAGCCTCGGCGGTCCTTCTTCCTTATTTTTAGGAACTATTTTGCGTGTGGATTTATTGTGAATTTTTTTGAATCCCTCTTAGGCTATTACTTTGGGAGAATAATCAACTGCAATTATTAATCATTAAAAAAAATTACTTGCATGCGAATCGGTCCTGCATTAGTTTGGTATCAGAGCATGGTTAGGGCTTAATTTTAATTCACGTTATTATCAGTATATCATCTGTTAATTAATTGTTTCTACCTGCATACACATTAGAAAATTATGAAATTTATTACTCTAGATTCGTTATAATTTAAAGTATTTTTTTTATTTTTTTAAGAATTTAATTCAATCTGTGAATTAATTTCATCCTGATTACTCATAAAAAAAAATGAAAATTATTGAGATTTTGTTAATTTTTGAGGATTTAATTCGATCTGTGAAAAAAATATATATATATAAAATTATGAGATTTATTTCTATTTATAGATTTCTAGATTAGGGTTTGTATTTGACATGTCATTCAACTGCATTCAAATTACTCTTAAGGGCTTTCATTGATGTCAAATAAGGGAGGGATTGAGACCCCTTCCTTGGCCCAAAACAACCACCCATGCATTCCGATCCCAAGCCTCTAATTTAAAACTGAGTAGCAACTTAATTGACATTTGCCATAAGGGTTAGGGACATCAATAGTTGGTTTAGTGTACTGGAGGAGACTAGTACAAATCAATCTGGCGTGTGCTTTGAAATTGGTGTCTAGAAGGGAGGTCAAATGTCAAACGACTTAAGCGGAGTGTTGGGGTTATTCTAATTAGGCACCTGCAATTTGCGGGACGAGCCTCCCCCCTTCCACCTGTCCCAACTGGCCAATTGAAGAGTTACTGTTAGATTGGCTTGCATTAAACCAAATCCTTTACTCTGGATGACTAGGTCTAGCATACCGTAGTCCGAGTCAGTCTGAGTCTTGTATGCTTGATTGTGCTTGCATGTGCACTAAATCAGAAGCATCTTTTCGCCCGTCACCACCTCCATTACAGGCCGAACCCATGGCTAATCAAAGCATTAATGATGACTTAAGGATCATCACTGAACAACTAGCCCGAATGAACCAAGACATCAAGCAATCTGAGGCTCGATTAGGGTCCAGTTCAATCAAGTCGAAACTAGGTTGGGCATCCTAGAAGAAGCCCGTGAGCCCCATACTGAGTCTGATCATGAGACCCCACCTCATCCTAGGAGAGCCCAACAGCCTGACCTCTACATAAGGCCAAACCCTATGAGACCACTTCGACCTGATCCAGTCCTAGATGTCCTCCCTTGGAGACCCAATCATGAGGCTAGACCAAGAAGAAAGAGCCCTTAGAAGTGTCAGACTTGAAGCACCTACTTTTGATGGCTCTATGGACCCTAAGGACTACCTAGCCAGTACTTTGACTGGTACGACATGTCTGAAGAGTGTAAGTTTAAGTTTTTCAAGCTCAAGTTAGTACGATAGGCTAGGTTATACTGGGCCACTTTAGAGTGAAGGCAATTATTATAGGGAAGAGACTCCATAGTCAGCTGGCACGCCATGAAGGCTAGACTTAGGTCAATTATGTCCCCACATCGTATGAATAGAGCCTATTGGACCAGTGGCAGGGATTAATTCAGGGTAGTAAAACTGTGAATGAATACATTGCTACATTCCAAGAGTATACCATGAGGTGTAATATCGTTCAGTCTGAGGAAGTCACCCTATCCAAGTTTAGGTATGGCCTGAAAGCAGATATTCAAAGAGAACTCTACCTAAGAAGGGTACATGATTTAGAAGAAGCTTACCAAGTTACTAGGGATTATGAACATTTTCAAAGAGGGCCACCCTATCGTAGATCAGAGGCTACCAAGAGCCCTAGCCCATATCCAAGATCTAGCCAGGCCTATCATAGTCGTCCCAGATCTACCCAGTACTCAGACCCCCGCCAAACTTTCCCAGTCGACCCAACACTAGCCGACCCAGTATAAGCCGAACTGAGTTGAGTCAACCCCAGAATAGTACCCCTATACCCCAGAGAGAGGATAAGGGAAAATCTGTAGAGGTCCAAAGAAATTTCAACCCCTAGATCAAATGCTTTAGATGTAACAAACTGGGACACATGATCAGCCAGTGCCCAGTCAGATCCATTCATATAGATGAGTTACCTGAGACTGAATCCGAGTCCCTAATTGAGCCTGAGGGAGAGGTCTATGAGGCCGATACCCATCTGATAGATGAGTACGATGGAGAGGAGGAAACATTTGAGTCTGAAGACCTACTAGGAGTGGTTAGATGTATCTTGACACAGACTCAAACTAAGGACCAGGAAGATTGGCGTAGGACTAACATCCTACAGATTTTTGTTAAGATAGAGGATAAGGTGCTCAAGATCATAGTGGATAGCGGGAGTTGTGTCAATGCCATCTCTACCAATAAAGTTAAGTCATTAGGATTGACTACAGTTCCCCATCCTAGTCCCTATAAGGTCTCATGGGTAGATTCCACCTCTATCCCAATCAAGTCCAGATGCAAATACTAATCAAATTGCAAAATTATGAGGAAAAGGTCTGGTGCGATGTAATTCTTATGGGTGTTAGTAGTATTATATTAGGTCGACCTTGGCTTTACGATCACGATGCCACCTTGTTTGGTCAATCCAACATCTACTCTTTTAAACACAATGGGAACAAGTATGTGATACATCCAACTCCACCTAGGGACCCAATCAAAAAGGATCTAGCAACCTTAAGGATAGCAAGCCAAGAGTTAATCTGATTAAAGCTAAGGAATTAGAAAAGGACATCACTGAGGGTAATCCTTTTTGGATTTTGACCACTAAAGAGATCTATGAATCAGTCCAAAAGGAACAACCCCCAGAAGTAATTAAGATCCTAGAGGAGTTTAAGGATGTCTTCCCTGAAGAATTGTCTGATCAGTTACCACCCCTGAGAAACATCCAACATGCCATTGACCTGATCCCAGGATCCACCCTCCCAAACCTTCCCCATTATAGGATGAACCCCACTAAGCATCAAGAACTACAAAAACAAGTGGGAGAATTACTTAGGAAAGGTTTCATTAGGGAGAGCTTAAGTCCTTGTGCAGTTCCTGCACTATTAACCCCTAAGAAGGATGGTATCTGAAGAATTTGCATGGACAGTAGGGCCATCAACAAAATCACTATCAAGTATAGGTTCCCTATCCTCAGACTAGATGACATTTGGACATAAATGTCAATTAAGTTGCTACTCAGTTTTAGATTAGAGGCTTGGGACACCAACAGTCGGTTTAGTGTACTGGAGGAGACTAGTACAAATCAATCTGGCGTGTGCTCTAAAATTGGTGTCTAGAAGGGAGGTCAAATGTCAAACGACTTAAGCAGAGTGTTGGGGTTATTCTAATTAGGCACCTCCAATTTGCTGGATGAGCCTCCCCCCTTCCACCTGTCCCAACTGGCCAATTGAAGAGTTACTATTAGATTGGCTTGCATTAAACCAAATCCTTTACTCTGGATGACTAGGTCTGGCATACCATAGTCCGAGTCAGTCTAAGTCTTGTATGCTTGATTGTGCTTGCATGTGCACTAGATCAGGAGCATCTTTTCGCCCGTCACCACCTCCATTACAAGCTGAACCCATGGCTAATCAAAGCATTGATGATGACTTAAGGATCATCACTGAACAACTAGCCCGAATAAATCAAGACATCAAGCAATCTAAGGCTAGATTAGGGTCCAGGTTCGATCAAGTCGAAACTAGGTTGGGCATCCTAGAAGAAGCCCGTGAGCCCCACACCGAGTCTAATCATGAGACCCCACCTCATCCTAGGAGAGCCCAACAGCCTAATCTCTACATAAGGCTAAACCCTAGGAGACCACTTCGACCTGATCCAGTCCTAGATGTCTTCCCTAGAAGACCCAATCATGAGGCAGTAGACCAAGAAGAAAGAGCCCTTAGAAGTGTCAGACTTGAAGCACCTACTTTTGATGGCTCTATGGACCCTAAGGACTACCTAGCCAGTACTTTGACTGGTACGACATGTCTGAAGAGCATAAGTTTAAGTTTTCCAAGCTCAAGTTAGTACGATAGGCTAGGTTATACTGGGCCACTTTAGAGCGAAGGCAATTATTAGAGGGAAGAGACCCCATAGTTACCTGGCACGCCATGAAGGCTAGACTTATGTCCAATTATGTCCCCACATCGTATGAATAGAGCCTATTGGACCAGTGGCAGGGATTAATTCAAGGTAGTAAAACTGTGAATGAATACATTGCTACATTCCAAGAGTATACCATGAGGTGTAATATCCTTCAGTCTGAGGAAGTCACCCTATCCAAGTTTAGGTATGGCCTGAAAGCAGATATTCAAAGAGAACGCTACCTAAGAAGGGTACACGATTTAGAAGAAGCTTACCAAGTTACTAGGGATTATGAACATTTTCAGAGAGGGCCACCCTATCATAGATCAGAGGCTACCAAGAGCCCTAGCTCATATCCAGGATTTAGCCAGGCCTATCCTAGTACTCAAACCCCCGCCAAACTTTCCCGAGTCGACCCAACACTAGCTGACCTAGTATAAGCCGAACTGAGTTGAGTCAACCCCAGAATAGTACCCCTATACCCTAGAGAGAGGATAAGGGCAAATCTGTAGAGGTCCAAAGAAATTTCAACCCCCAGATCAAAAGCTTTAGATGCAACAAACCGGGACACATGATCAGCTAGTGCCCAGTCAGATCCCTTCTTATATATGAGTTACCTGAGACTGAATCTGAGTCCCTAATTGAGCCTGAGGGAGAGGTCTATGAGGCTGATACCCATCTGATAGATGAGTACGATGGAGAGGAGAAAACATTTGAGTCTGAAGACCTACTAGGAGTGGTTAGATGTATCTTGACACAGACTCAAACTAAGGACCAGGAAGATTGGCGTAGGACTAATATCCTACAGATTTTTGTTAACATAGGGGATAAGGTTCTCAAGATCATAGTAGATAGCGGGAGTTGTGTCAATGCCATCTCTACCAATACAGTTAAGTCATTAGGATTGACCACAGTTCCCCATCCTAGTCCTTATAAGGTCTCATGGGTAGATTTCACCTTTATCCCAATCAAATCCAGATGCCAAATACTAATCAAATTGCAAAATTATAAGGAAAAGGTCTAGTGCGATGTAATTCTATGGGTGTTAGTAGTATTATATTAGGTCGACCTTGGCTTTACGATCACGATGCCACCTTGTTTGGTCAATCCAACATCTACTCTTTTAAACACAATGGGAACAAGTATGTGATACATCCAATTCCAACTAGGGACCCAATCAAGAAAGGATCTTGCAACCTTAAGGATAGCAAGCCAAGAGTTAATCTGATTAAAGCTAAGGAATTAGAAAAGGACATCACTAAGGGTAATCCTTTTGGATTTTGACCGCTAAAGAGATCTATGAATCAGTCCAAAAGGAACAACCCCAAGAGATCTATGAATCAGTCCAAAAGGAACAACCCCCAGAAGTAATTGAGATCCTAGAGGAGTTTAAGGATGTCTTCCCTGAAGAATTGTCTAATCAGTTACCACCCCTGAGAAACATCCAACATGCCATTAACTTGATCCTAGGATCCACCCTCCCAAACCTTCCCCATTATAGGATAAACCCCACTAAGCATCAAGAACTACAAAAACAAGTGGGAGAATTACTTAGGAAAGGTTTCATTAGGGAGAGCTTAAGTCCTTGTGTAGTTCCTGCACTATTAACCCCTAAGAAGGATGGTACCTGAAGAATGTGCATGGACAGTACGGCCATCAACAAAATCACTATCAAGTATAGGTTTCCTATCCCAGACTAAATGACATGTTGGACATGATGGCGGGTGCCACTATCTTTTCCAAAATAGACCTTAAGAGTGGCTACTATCGGGTTAGAATTAGACCAGGGGATGAGTGGAAGACTGCATTTAAGACTAGAGATGGTCTGTTTGAGTGGGTCGTGATGCCTTTTGGGCTGTCAAACGCACCTAGCACATTCATGAGAATCATGACCTAGGTCCTCAAAGAGTACATGGGAAAATTCTTAGTGGTCTATTTTGATGATATATTAATTTATAGCAAGACCAAAGAGGACCATCTTAACCATCTCAAATTAATCTCTCAAACCCTTAAGAGAATAGCCTATATGCAAATCTTAAGAAGTGTGATTTCATGACGCATAGGGTTATATTTCTAGGTTTTGTGGTAACCCCAGAAGATGTTTCAGTGGATCCTAAAAAGGTTAGGTCGGTCGTAGAGTGGCCGGTACCCATGAACGTCCACGATGTCTACAGCTTCCATGGCCTACCTAAGACAATTGTTTTCACCAGCTACTTTGGAAAACGCTATGGCATCTGTTAGGGACCACAATTAATTTTTTCACAGCCTTTCACCCCCAAACGGATGGGCAAACTAAAGTGGTGAACCGTAGTCTAGGAAACCTTCTTAGGTGCCTTGTAGGCAAACACCTAGTGTTGGCCCAGATGGCAACCCAAGAGGGGGAGGGGGGGGGGGTAAATTGGATTCTTAAAAAAAAATTTGGTCTTTTAAAAACTATGTGCTTTGGAATAAAAGAAATTAAGTGCAGGATAAATATTAAGTACAAATAAAGAGATAGAGCGAAAGAGTTAAAACACAGCAAACACAAGGATTTTATAGTGGTTCGGTGTATTCAACACCTACATCTACTCCCAAGTATCACTTAGATCCACACTATAATCTACTTGATTACAGCCGAATTGTTTTACAAGCTCACAACTCAAAACTGTTTCCCCCGGGATTACAACGAACCCAGCTGGTTTTTCGGGCTCACCAGCACTAAACCCAACCACAAGCAACCTTAACTTGTACCGAGGTATCACACTCCACTAATTCAATCCCTTGATTGAACTAGCCAATAATAATAAAAAATAGAGTTTACAATACAAGATAGCTCCTTAAGTGAGCAAATATTCAATTAAATAAACAAGGGTAAGAAAAGCCTGTTTAAGCGAATTTGATTTGAGCTTTTCTTCTTTCTTCTTTTCCTCTTCTCCTTTGAAATGTTGAATTAGGCCTCAGCTTAGATTCTTTACAAAGATTGCAGTTGAGAAGTTGGGAAAATTAAGGCTTTTGTTTTCTTTTTCTTCACTTGAAAAATCCTCCGATTCTGAACTTGAATGCATTGGATTTCTCTTTGGACTCTCTTGGATTGGTTGATGTAAGCTCTGAGTCTTTCCTTTTGATTTCTCTCTCAAGATTTTTGGATTTTTCACAAAATATTCCCTTTTCCTTTTTCAATTTTTCCTCTCTATTTCACACATTCAAACGGACGGTTTTTTCCCTTTTTATAGATCTCCTTAATCCAAGTTTTATGTGGGCAATATAGTCGTTGGAGATGTTTGGATTCTTCTACACACAAAGAAAATAGCCGTTAGAGGTTAGGTGAAAAGAAATCTTACCATTGAAGTACGTTCTAATAGATGAAAAATCCATTCCTGACAGGTTGGAGTCGACTCCAACTTTTCAGGTGTTGGCTCCAAGTCGGGTGTTCAAAAATAGTAAAGAAAAAGTTGTTGGGAGTCGGCTCCGAGAAAGGTAAGTGTCGGCTCATCGCTTTCGGGAGTCGGCTCCAAACTGTAAGTGTCGGCTCTAGAAAAGTCCATAAAACAAGTTCTCTGTTCTCAGGTTAGAGTTGGCTCCAGAAACTTAGGTGTCGGCTCCCGAAATCTTAGGTGTCGGCTCCCGAATTCTATGTGTCGGCTTCAGAAACTGAAACAGAATGCACTTCTCTGTATCTCAGGTTGGAGTCGGCTCCGAAACCTTGGGTGTCGACTCCAGGCCGTGCCAAAATCTCAGAAACCTTCTGATACGCCTTGGGGTCGGCTCCTGACTAGTTGGGTGTCGACTCCAGGCACTGAACTTTGAAAGTTTCTTTTAAAACATTGATTCAAAACATGTTTCTTTATCCATTTTGATTGATCAAACATTTTTAATCCCTGAAACACTTGTTAAATCTATTAGAAACAAAATGAATATACTCATATCTTTTATTAATCATCAAAATCAATAATTGGGTCAACAATCTCCCCTTTTTGATGATTATAAAAATACTGAGTATATGCATGATTAAATATTAAGATTTTCAAATCAAATATCTTAATTATTTATTCCTCATAGGTAAGCTCCCCCTGAATGAGGTAGATCCCCCTATAATACTCAATTTAACATCTATTCATTCCTTTTAACAATAAACTTTTAATGTTTGATACCAATTAAACAGTTATATCAATTTTAACATCTATTCATCCTTTCAATGCATATATGACAATTAATTAAGCATATACGACTATCTCTCCCCTTTTTTGTAATCAACAAAAAGGTTACAAGGTTTTAAGTGAAATGACAAAATTGATAGATGCTTCAAAGATCAAATAACATTCATTAAGTATCAAATAAGTTCATTACATCAAATGTCAACCATTACATCATATTTCAAAAAAAAACTTTATTACATCAAAACTTCATTACATTAGAACTTTTAATAAAAAGTAAATCAACATCAAACTAGACTAATTAACATCAAAGAAACTTCATTACAATATAATCAAAAGTTTGTTCTAATGAGTCTTTGCAAATCTTCTAGTATTCTTGCCATTCCTTCACTATGAGTCCTTACAAATTCTTTTAGTCTTCTATCAACAAATGCACATGCAGTCATAATTTTGTTCTGAAGCTCAGCATTGCATCTGGAATAAGTCTCTGAGTCTCCACCAATATCTTTAAGTTCTTCAAAAATGATCTTGAGATCATTCTTTAAGGATTCAGCGGAGGCTCCAAGAGTAGACTCAATTTTGTCAATTCTTTCATCCAAAGAATAGAGGGTCTCTCTCAGGTTCATATTGGCTATCTAGCTCAGATTTCATCTCTTCCTTGTGAGTAGCAAAAATACTTCTAAGCTGATCCAACTGAACATCGAAAAAACCAATAGTTGACTGATCAAAAGTAGAAGAAACCGGTGGAGCTAGAGGTACATCCTGACTGGGCTCTGGTGAGCTGTGTCTCATAGATGGTCCTGCCTTAGAAGGGCCAGGCACAATAGTCTCAGCAACCCTGTCTCCAGTATGACCTTTTCTTTCCCATTTTCCATCCATTTTTACAAATCCCATCATGTGCACAGTGGCTAAACTGTAGTAGTCAATGTGCCTAAGGTTCTTCGATGGCTCATTCTCAGAAATAGCTACTCCTTGACTTCTAAAAACCAAGGTAAGGATCATCCCATAAGGCAGTGAAGATCTCTTCTTGCCCTCGGCCTCAGCCATATACCATATTATCATTCCAGCAAGATTTATTAGCTGACCCGTCAAGATACTGTCCATGACTATAATGTCTCGCTCTGAGACATATTCAAAACGACCAGTCTTGGGAAATAGAATCCTACTGCAGATGTTATGTAACAGCCTAAGCTCAAGTGGCAATTGGTTTGCCCTAACCTCTTCAAATTCAGTTATCTCTCTTCCTAACATTCTTGATAAAGCAGCCGATCTCTCACTGTGAATGTTTACAACAAATCCAGTGACAGGAATACTTAACAGATTTCCTAAAATTTGAAAAGTAAGATGAATTCTCTTTCCTCTTACTGAACTAACAATCCCACCATCTTCTCTAGATAAATTCAGGTAAAATTCTTTAACAAGAGCTGGATAAGTAGGAACATCCAAGAGTAAACTTTATCCCAACCGAGTTCTTTAATCTGTCTCCCAATGTCAAAACCCTCGGCATCAAAGAAATCAAAATCTACTTTCCTACCCATGGTAATAACTCGCCCAGCAAGGGTATCTACCTGAGGAAAGGAGGGTCCAGGATTATCTGAAGGAGTTGACGAAGAATCATCACTGGGAGTAGGTTCTCGAACGGGACGCCTAGCCGTACGCTTTCTCATAGCAACGGGAGCATCAAAGACCGATCCCTTACGCTTAGGTACCATGGAAATCTTTAAGGAATGGTTAATTTGAAGAGTATTTGGCTTTGGAAAGTTTGGAGAATGTTTGGAGAAGATTTGGAGAGGGTTTGGAGAAGATAAAATCAAGAAGGTGTCGACTCTGCCCTAATAAAGTCAATTTGGGTCCACCAGTGTCGACTTCTGCAAAGTTGGGTGTCGACTCCAAGTCGCTAACACAGTTAGCACCCGAACTGGAGTTGACTCCACTTAAGCGGGTGTCGGCTCCAAGGTCAAAGACCGAGAGCGACACAGAAGAGGTGTCGACTCCTCAAATTGAGGTGTCGACTCCACTGACAGTTTCAGAGAAAAATAAATGAGTTTCAAACAGCCGAAACTTGTCAAAATAAGGTCAATAAATTTTTGAAAAATCTTTGGAATGTGAGGAATCAAATTGCTCAAATGACTAGATAAATTATCCTTAAAATTATGAAAGGAATCTCAAGAAATTGATAGAAATCTAGATAATCATTCCTTAGGGTTTCAAAGTCATTCCAAAGGATCACAAATCCCTAATTCACCTCTAAGATAACAAAATCTTTCTTCACTCAAAGGTTTTGTAAATATGTCAGCTAATTGTTCTTCAGTACTAACATAATCAAGGCAAATTTATTGTTAGCTACATGTTCTCTTATAAAATGATATCTGATTTCAATGTGTTTAGTTCTTGAATGTTGGATTGGATTCTTAGTTAAATTGATTGCACTTGTATTATCATATCTAATAGGAGTTTTATCAAGTGTTATGCCATAATCTTCAAGTTATCGCTTAATCCAAAGGATTTGAGCAGAGCAACTTTCAGCTGCAACATATTTTGCTTCAGCAGTAGATAATGCAACCGAATTTTGCTTTTTGCTAAACCAAGAGATTAAGTTACTTCCTAAGAATTAACATGTACCAATTGTACTTTTTCTATCTAGTTTACATCCAGCATAGTCAGAGTCAGAATATACAATTATGTTTAGTGTTGAGTCTCTAGAATACATAATCCTATATTTTTAGTTCCACTTAGATATCTTAAAATTCTTTTCACAGCAATTAAGTGAGATTCTTTAGGTTCTGATTGAAATCTAGCACATAGACAAACAGCAAACATGATATCTGGTCTACTTGCTGTTAAGTAAAGTAGATATCCGATCATACCTCTATAGTATTTTTGATCTACCTTCTTATCATCTTCATCTTTGTCTAATTTGCATGAAGGACTCATAGGTGTTCCAAGGGGTTTGATTGATTCCATTCCAAACTTCTTGAGAAGTTTCTTTGTATACTTTGTTTGGTTGATGAAAATCCCCTCTTTACTTTGCTTGATTTGAAGTCCTAGGAAGAAGTTGAGTTTTCCCATCATGCTCATTTCGAATTCACCCTGCATTAACTTAGTAAATTCTTGACACAAGAGATTATTAGTAGCACCGAATACAATATCATCTACATTATTTGTACTACTAATAAGTCTTTTTCTTTCCTTTTTAAAAATAAGGTTTTGTCTACATTTCCTCTAGTAAAATTATTTTCAATCAGAAATTTGCTTAACCTATCATACCAAGCTCTAGGTGCTTGTTTTAAACCATATAGTGCTTTGTGCAATTTAAAAATGTGATTTGAAAATTTATGATCTTCAAAACCAAGTGGTTGTTCCACAAATACTTCCTCATTTATAAAATCATTTAAAAATACACTTTTAACATCCATTTGAAATAAGTTTATATTCATATGACATGCAAATGCAAGTAGTAATCTAATTGCTTCTAATCTAGCTATAGATGCAAAAGTTTCATCAAATCAATACCTTCTTCTTGATTATATCCTTTTGCAACTAATCTAGCTTTATTTCTAATTACTATGCCATTTTCATCCAATTTATTTCTAAATACCCATTTAAATCCTATAACTGAATGACCTTTAGGTCTATCAACTAAGGACCATACATTATTCCTAGTGAATTGATTTAATTCTTCTTGCATAGCTAGCATCCAACTACTATATTTTTCAGCTTCTTCAATGGTTTTAGGTTCAATTTGAGATACAAATGCAAGATGATTATTGATATTCCTCATAGATGACCTAGTTCTTACTCCTTGAGATGGATCACCAATAATCAATTCCTTTGAATGACCATAGGCATATCTCCAATCTCTAGGAAGATCTACTTCATTATGATTAGTATTAATATCATCAATCCTAGGTGAATTATCATCTTTAACTTCTTGTTCATGATCTGAAGATATATCTATATTTAATTTTTAATATCTCTTTCTAGTATATTTGTATCTTCCTCATCATCAAATTTTTCTGAACTTGATGCTAAAGACTCATCAAAAACTACATGAATGGATTCTTCTACAATTAAGGATTTCTTGTTAAATATTCTATAGGCTTTACTAGTTGTTGAATATCCTAAGAATATGCCTTCATCAGATGTTTGCATCAAATTTTCCAAGATTATCTTTTCCATTATTATGAATAAAATATTTACAGCCAAATACATGAAAATAACCTATCTTTGGTTTTCTATTATTCCATAATTCATAAGGTGTTTTCTTAAGGATTGGCCTAATTAGGGCTCTATTAAGAATGTAACATGCCATGTTTATAGCTTCCGCCCAGAAGTACTTTGGGAGTTGGCTTTCACATAGCATGGTACGGGCCATGTCTTCTAAAGTCCTATTTTTTCTTTCTACAACTCCATTTTATTGTGGTGTCCTAGGTGCAAAAAAGTTATGATGAATGCCATGTTTTGTGCAGAAATTTTTAAATAAGTGATTTTCAAATTTTATGCCATGATCACTTCTAAAAGACACTATGATGTTGTTTTTCTCATTAGTGACTTTCTTGAAAAATTTTAGAAATATTGAGAAAATCTCATCCTTATGAGTCAGAAACAATACCCAAGTGTATCTAGAATAATCATCTACTATCACAAGATCATATTTCTTTCCTCCTAAACTAGTGGTTCTAGTAGGTCCAAAAAGTCCATATGAAGTAGTTCTAATGGCCTAGAAATGGAAACTACATTTTTGATTTGAAAGAGTTTCTAGTTTATTTTCCTAATTGACATGCACCACAAATTCTATTATTTTTAAAATCTATCTTTGGAAGATCTTTAACTAAATCCATTTTAATTAATTTTGAAATTAGGTGTGTGCTTACATGACCTAATCTACGATGTCATAGCCATCCAATCTCATTAGCATTAGCATTGTTAGCTACTAAGCAATGATTATTAGTAGACAAATTGTCTAAATCAATTAAGTATACAATGTCATTTATATTGCCAATAAATATAAAGCTATTATCAATGGGATTAGAAACAGTGCAGATAGAAGCTTCAAATGAAACTTTGAAACCTTTATCACACAATTGGCTAATACTAATTAAATTATGCTTTAAGCCATCTACATATAAACATTTTCTATAAAAGTAAAGGGAGTTATCTGAATTTTACCAAATCCCATAATTTGGCCTTTACTATTGTCTCCAAATGTGACAACTCCTCCTCTTTTATCTTCAAGGGTGATGAATTGCTCCTTGTCACCCGTCATGTGCCTTGAGCAGCCGCTATCAAGATACCACTTTCGTTTTGATCTTTTGGCCGCAAGACACTCCTGCAAGGTAATCAAACTTTCTGTTTAGGTACCCAAGCTTTCTTGGGTCCTTCATGGTTAGTAGCAACAAAGATTGTTCCTTTCGAAACCCATATTTTCTTTCATTTACTACTTAAATTCTTGTTAATTTTTCTAAAATTACATTCATAAGCTTTATGTCCCTTTTTGTTACAACAAAAACATGAAACATCATTTTTATCCTCTTCTTTTCTATAGAAGTTTTTAACATACTTTTGTTTCTTATTAGGTCTATACCCTAATCTAGCCTTATCAAATACAACCCTTTGATTACACAATAGCAAATTGAGTTTTTCAGAGTTATATGTAAATTTATCAACTATATTTCTATATTTATCAACTTCTCTCTTTAAATTAA
>UESW01004331.1:328444-462603 GCA_900491605.1 Calamus simplicifolius
TTTGGATTCTTCTACACACAAAGAAAATAGCCGTTAGAGGTTAGGTGAAAAGAAATCTTACCATTGAAGTACGTTCTGACAGATGAAAAATCCATTCCTGATAGGTTGGAGTCGGCTCTAACTTTTTAGGTGTCGGCCTCAAGTCGGATGTTCAAAAATAGTAAAGAAAAAGTTGTTGAGGAGTCGGCTCCGAGAAAGGTAAGTGTCTGCTCGTCGCTTTCGGGAGTCGGCTCCGGAAACTGTAAGTGTCGACTCCAGAAAAGTCCATAAAACAAGCTCTCTGTTCTCATGTTAGAGTCGGCTCTAGAAACTCAGGTGTCGGCTCCCGAAATTTCAGGAGCCGACTCCCGAATTCTATGTGTCGGCTTCAGAAACTAAAACAGAATGCACTTCTCTGTATCTCAGGTTGGAGTCGGCTCCGAAACCTTGGGTGTCGACTCCAGGCCGTGCCAAAATCTCAGAAACCTTTTGATACGCCTTGGGGTCGGCTCCTGACTAGTTGGGTGTCGACTCCAGGCACTGAACTTTGAAAGTTTCTTTTAAAACATTGATTCAAAACATGTTTCTTTATCCATTTTGATTGATCAAATATTTTTAATCCCTGAAACACTTGTTAAATCTATTAGAAATAAAATGAATATACTCATGTCTTTTATTAATCATCAAAATCAATAATTGGGTCAACACCTAGGGACGTGGGATTTATTACTGCCTCGTGCAGAGTTCGCCTACAATAGCTCAGTGAACAGGTCCACGGGCAAGAGTCCATTTGAGATAGTCCATGGGTACAAGCCTAATCGTCCACTTGATCTAATTCCTTTACCCCTCCACACACGAGTCTCAGAGTCCGCACAAGCATTTGCACAGCATATCAAAGACTTACATAAGGACATTAGCCAGAAAATAAATCTAAGTAATGAAACTTATAAAAGACTGGCTAACTCCCGAAGAAGAGCCAAAGAGTTGGTGTAGGGGATTATGTCATGGTTAGGCTTAGGCCTGAACGGTTCCCACCAGGTACCGTTAAGAAACTTCACGCTCGCGGAGCTGGTCCCTTTAAAATAATAGAGAAGGTAGGACCCAATGCCTATGTGCTAGATCTGCCCTCGGATTGGGGCATTAGCTCTACCTTCAATATTGCAGACCTAGTAGAATATAGGGAACCGGCAGCGATTCCTAGTGAGTACTTTGGACCTAACCCTCCTTTCATGAGCGAACCTACCCAAGAGTGTCCACCACCAATTTTACCTGAGCGAGGAGAGTAGATCGAGCGTATCCTAGACGATCAAGCCATTACGACCTGGAACCGCAGTTATCAACGCTACCTGGTCGATGGCAGGGTCGCCTCGAATCTGACGATTCATGGATTACTCGAGAGGACTTGCAACACCTCAACCAGACCTACTAGAGAGATACTAGAGCCAGAATGACCCATACTCGATGGGGTCGAGTTCTTCTCACCCCAGAAGAATTGGTGCGGGCACCAGGATCAAGCAGAGGATTCTTAACCCTCTGTGGATATCTGATTAGTTATGATTCAAGTCTTGAGTTGAAAAATAAAGTTTAGTTTATTTTGAGTCCTGTCCAGTTCATTTTATTCTAAATTGAGTCCTATCCAGTTCAGTTTATTTTAATGTGAGTTCTGTAGTAAGTTCATCAGCTTACAAGAGGAAGCATCAGTATTGGAGCATAAAACAAGGCCATCACAATCAGACAAAATAGCTGCTAAATTCAAGTTGGTGTCATACCTACATTAAGCAGCCCATATGCCACCTAGCAGAGCAAGCAACCTTCCCGATCTGGATGATCATTTTCCTCATCTGGCTGATGCCGATTTCATGCCAAATTAAGCTGCCGCTGATTGCATCTAGAAAATCACCTTCCTCATCTGGACGCTGCAGATTTCATGCTAAATTAAGCTACCGTTGATTGCATCTCAATCATATTTAGAAGATCACCTGCCTCATCTGGACGCCACAGATTTCATGTCGAATCCAGCTGCCGCTGATTGCATCTAGAAGATCACCTTCCTCATCTGGACGCTGCAGATTTCATGTCAAATTTGATTAGGGCACCTTTTTCTTTTCTCTCTTTCCATATCTGTATTTTCTTGGGCCCCAAGTCTCTTGCTCTATAAAAGAGACCCTCTTGTATGAATGATGTATCTTTTATTATTAATCAATCAATCCAAGTTTTAAGTTATTGTGATTTTTGTTAATTAGTTCTCTGGTGCTCTTGTTTCCCTCCTCCTGCGCATGCCAACATCCCAAGTCTCCAGGAGAAACCCTGGCCGCCACCTTTGTCTTCCAAAAGTGGACGCCCAAGAGCCCTTGGCCGGCCTCCCCTTTTCTCTACTCCTTCCTTGTCTCTTTGTCTCTGTTCTAAATTTTCTCTATTATTCTTTAACCCTTGTATGGTGATCTTGCAGATCCCTCAGTAGCCATGAATCCAAGATTCAAAGTGATCGTCATCTAGGTCAGCGGATACTTGGCCGCAGATCCGTGGGCTCAAGGCTTAGTCATCTAGGGCGCATCCGCCAGGCAGAGCAACCCATTCAACACTTTGATCTTCCCCCTCTTGCCAGGTACACCCTTCTAATTTACTAGTAACTTTATTGTAGGAGAGCAAGCCCTACCGGGGCTTCTTAGCCTCGGCGGTCCTTCTTCCTTATTTTTAGGAAATGTTTCGCATGCGGATTTACTGTGAATTTTCCTGAATTCTCTTAGGCTATTACTTTGGAAGAATAATCAACTGCAATTATTAATCATTAAAAAAAAAAAAAAAAAAATTACTTGCATGCAAATCGGTCTTGCATCAAGAAGAATCTGGTGTCACTAGGGCACTTGAAGCGAACTGGATACAGCTTCAGCAGTCATGCCAGGAGTGGAGTGTTGGTCCAGATAGCAACCCAAGAGGGGGGGGTGAATTGGGTTTTTCAAAAATTAAACTCCTTTTAAGAAAACAATCTCCCAGCGGAAGTGAAAACTTAGATGTATACGACTTAAAACAGAGTGTGCAAAGATAGAGAGTAAGAGATAAGGAAACAATCACTGCAAACACAAGAAGTTTTATAGTGGTTTGGTGTACCTACACCTACATCCACTCCCAAGTACCTCTTGGGTCCACACTATAATCAATCTGATTACAGCAGAGTTGTTTTGCAAGCTCACAACTCAAACTTGTTGTTTTCCGGGTGCACAACAAACCCAGCTGGTTTTCAAGCCTCACCATCACACAACCTTACAACACAAGCAAACTGCTTGCACAAGGCTAACAGCCTCAATGGAATCAATCCTCTGATTGACCCAGCAAATAATAACATTTTTACAATTTTAAAGGCTCCTCCAATGAGCAAATATACAATAATTGAACAAGAATAAAGAGATAGGAATCAAAGCCTGATTTGCAGATCTTGGTGGCTTGCTTCTTCTCTTCTCTTGAGTAGATCTTCCGTTAGAATGCTCTTGAAGCTCCGAAGATCAGAAAGCTAGGGCTTGCTTCTTCTCTTGAGATTTCTTCAAAATGAAACCACGAAAGCTTGAAATCTCTCTCTTTTCTTTTGGGAGATCAATATAATCTTTCCTTTCGAATCTTTCCTCTTTTCTCTTTTGATTTTCTGATGGATTTCACTCTTGTTTTTCTGATTTTTCTCTCTTGTTTTCTTGTTTTTCCTCTCCTTTTTCGGATACAATGAAACCTCTTCTTATAGATTCTTCTTAATCCATAAATAGCCAAAAACTATCCATTAGAAACAAGTGTAAGAAGGATTAGAACCAAATATAGTAATAGCCGTTGGGATTAAAAAGATAAAGATAAAGTTTAAAGACGTTCTAACAGTTCTGGAGTCGTTTCTGACAAACTGGAGTCGACTCTAACTTTTCTGGAGTCGGCTCTAAATCGAAAATCCCCAATCCGCTCGATCTGGAGTCGTCTATGACTTTTCTGGGGTCGACACGAAAATCTTCTGGAGTCGACTCCAACAGTCCAGAAGTCGACTCTAAGTCGTGACCAGAAAAACCATCGTTCTGTCTTTTCTGTTGGAGTCGGCTCTAACAGTCCAGGTGTCGACTTTAAGTCTGTGCCATTTTTCGGAGTCAACTCTGCGATTCCATGTGTCAACTCTAATGTCTGCAATCTTACTTTGACATTAGATTCGAACTAGAACTTGATTTTTCTTGTGATTTTGATTAATAAATCAAATCATAAACTGAAAAACTTAACCAAAATCATTAGTAACTTCAAATGTTATACTCAATTAGTTTTGTTAATCATCAAAATCAGTAATTGGGTCAACAATCTCCCCCTTTTTGATGATGACAAAAACTTTGAGTATATGCATTAAAAATTCATTTGAACTAAGAGTTATAGACATTGTTAAAGCTTTAAAACTTCCTAACAGAGAATTTGATGTCAAGTTTCAAAATGAACTTTAAAAACATACTTGAGTTCTATTATAAACAACAATCAATATGATTTGACACAGGAAATCATTTATCATAGAAAATCGTTAAGCTCCCCCTGCATTAAATAACTCCCCCTATACCTGGTATATGTAAATAAACTGAAATATGATCAATTGATTAGAATTTAGAGATTTCTCTCCCCCTTTTTGAGATATGCCAATTGATTAAAATATATTGAAATCTTACAAATCTTATATTCTTTCATTCTCTCTTATATTCTTTCATGCTCTCTTCTTTATTCTTTCATGCTCTCTTCTTTATGCATATACAATTTTCTCTCCCCCTTTTTTGTTATCAGCAATAAGGTGAGTTTAAAAATAATAATGTAGGTTATCAGAGCGAGGTTGTTGGTTCATTCAATCGTAGAGATAGTAATCTTCATCCATGGTAATTGCTCGACATAGACAAATTTGCAATAAAAAGATAATTGTATTTCATTTCAAGATGCATTACATGTGTCTATCAAAATATATTCTCAGTAAAGTACTATATCAATCAGAAAATCCTAGATACAAGCTAACAAAGTATAGTAAACTAGAAATCCTAAGATTCAAAATATGAAGAGCTAAACTTAGGTTTCTAAAAGATTGGGGTAGGATAGGCTTAGATAGGGTATCACTGTAGGAAATGGAAGGTCAATCAAACATGCTTGTATAAAATTTTCTTCAGATAACCTATCATTTTCATAATCTCATCTTTTTGTGATTTCTTAAAGCCTTCAAGACAATCTTCAATTATAGTCACAGCAAAATCTATATCTCTTCTCAACTGACCAGTAGCATCAAGATAAGCTCTCGATCCATCTGCGATCCCTTCCAATCTTTCAAAAATCTTATGAAGCTCAGATGACAAGGTATCCATAGATCGATCCAAAGTAGATGCAATCAAGTCAAGTTTAGAACAGATCTCTTCCTTAAATTGTCTAATGTCATCTCTCAACTGACAAATATCATTGCTCCTCTGACTGTCATACTCAGCTAGCAATGCTCTGAGCTGACCAATCTGCTCATCAGAAAATCTCCCAGATACAAAAGCTGTCTGAGGTGGAGGTGAAGAATATGTACTCGGTCTAGCCTCAGAAGGTCCAGCAGTAGATGGTCCCGCAATAGATGGGTTAGGGACTGATGGTCCCGCAACCGATGGTTCAGGGATGTCCTCTACTCTGGCTTCCTCAACTCTGGCCTCCTCTGCTCTAGCCTCTCGTCCTCCTTTTATCCAATTACCATTTACCTTTCTGAAGCCCATACGGTGAATGGTAGAGACACTGTAGTAGTCTGTATGCCTTAATTTCCTCAGTGGCTCATTGTCCATGATTAACACACCTTGGCTTCTGAATACCAAAGTCAGAATCATACCATATGGCAATGTAGATCTTTTCTTGGTAGCTGCCTCTGCTATATAGCCTATCATCATCCCAGCTAAGTTTACTGGCTGCCTGGTGATGATGCAATCCATCAACAAGATGTCTCGCTCCGAGACATACTCAAATCTGCCTATCTTTGGAAACAATATCCTCCCGCAGATGTTGTGAAGATGCCTGAGTTCCAAATTCAGTTGATTTGCCAAAATCTCCTCAAACTCAGATACTTCTCTCCCCAACATCCTAGATAGGGCACCACCACGATCATCATGCTGATACTCATTTATTCCAATAGTGGGCATCTCTAACAAATTTCCAAGAAATTCAACAGTGATTACAACTCTTGTTCCTCTCACATAACTTACTAAACCTCCCTCTCCTCTACTCAAATCATCGTAGAATTTTCTTACAAGGGTAGGGTAGGTAGGAACATCCAAAGAACAAACTTTCTCCCATCCCATTTCTTTCAATTGACGCCCAATAGAGAAACCCTCTGGAGCAAAGAAATCGAAATCAACCTTCATTTCAGTTGTGATAGCCTTACCCGCTAATTGGTCGATGTGAGGAGATGATGTAGATTGTGGAGAAGCCTCACGAGTAGCAGAAGATGATGAAGATGGCGCTTGCCTCCGAATCGTGCGACGCCTCGTGGGAACGGCCGAACCTCCAATGATAGCACGCCTTTTAGGAGACATAGGATTTGATTGAAATGAGTAATCAAGGGATTTGAAGAGTTTAGAGGGGTTGGAATAGGTTTGGAACGGCTCTAGAGAGGATTGGAGACGATAGAATCCGGTTAGGTGTCGACTCTGCCTATATATTTTTGACATAGGTTCACTTAGAGTCGACTCCCGAAAAGCGAGGTGTCGAATCCGAACCAGAAAATCTGTCAGCGCCCGAATTAGAGTCAGCTCTGCAGAAGCAGGTGTCGGCTCTAATTGCCCAGACAGAACACCAAATAGGAAGGTGTCGACTCCACAAACTGTAGGTGTCGACTCCGCAAAAGTTTCAATGAAAAAATTCAAATTTTAAGGATCTGAAACTAATCAAATTAATCATCAAACTCTAGATAAGTGTTCCTTAATTAATTGGGGAAATAATGAATCAAATTTCTAGATAAATTTCCTTATTGAACATAGAGGATTTTCAAGAAATTGATTAAGTCTAGATAGTTTTTGTCCTTAAGAGTTTCAGAAAGTCATTCTAAATGATCACAAACTCCTAATTCTCCTCTAAGATAACAAAATCTTTCTTCACTTAATGGTTTGGTAGAATATAAGCTAATTGATCATTAGTATTCACATATTCAAGACAAACATCATTGTTGGAAACATGTTCTCTAATAAAGTGATGTCTAATTTCTATGTGTTTAGTTCTAGAGTGTTGGATTGGATTTTTTGTTAGATTGATGGCACTAGTATTATCACATCTAATAGGAATTTTATCAAGTGTGATACCATAATCTTCAAGTTGTCGCTTAATCCAAAGGATTTGAGCACAGTAACTTCCAGCTGCAACATACTCTGCCTCAGCAGTGGATAATGCAATCGAATTTTGCTTCTTGCTAAACCAAGAGATTAAGTTACTTCCTAAAAGTTGGCATGCACCACTTGTACTCTTCCTATCTAATTTACAACCAGCATAATCAGAATCAGAATAAGCAATCAATTTCAAAGTTGAGTCTCTAGAATACTATAATCCTATATTTTTAGTTCCATTTAAGTATCTAAAGATTCTTTTAACAGCAAATAAATGTGATTCTTTAGGATTAGATTGATATCTTGCACATAGGCAAACAGAAAACATAATATCTGGCCTACTTGCAGTTAAGTAAAGAAGTGATCCGATCATACCTCGGTAATGCTTCTGATCTACTTTCTTACCTTCTTCATCCTTGTCCAGCTTGCATGAGGGACTCAATGGCGTACCAAGAGGTTTAGCAGATTCCATACCAAACTTCTTGAGTATTTCCTTTGTGTACTTTATTTGGTTGATGAAAATCCCTGCTTTTTCTTGTTTGATTTGAAGTCCAAGGAAGAAGTTGAGTTCTCCCATCATGCTCATCTCGAATTCTCCCTGCATTAACTTAGCAAATTCTTGACAAAGGAGATTGTTAGTAGCACCAAATACAATGTCATCAACATAAATTTGAACAATTAATAAATCCTTTTCTTTTCTTTTTTAAAAAATAGGTTTTATCAACATTTCCTCTAGAAAAATTATTTTCAATTAAAAATTTACTTAATCTATCATACCAAGCTCTAGGTGCTTGCTTTAAACCATAAAGTGCTTTGTGTAATTTGAAGACGTGGTTTGGAAATTCATGATCTTCAAAACCAGGAGGTTGTTCAACATAAACTTCCTCATTTATAAAACCATTTAAAAATGCACTTTTAACATCCATTTGAAATAAGTTAAATTTATATGACATGCAAATGCAAGCAGTAGTCTAATGGCTTCTAATCTAGCAACAGGTGCAAAGGTTTCATCAAAATATATACCTTCTTCCTGATTATATCCCTTTGCAACTAATCTAGCCTTATTTCTAATCACCAAGCCATTTTCATCCAATTTATTTCTAAAAACCCATTTAGATCCTATTATAGGGTGATCTCTAGGTCTATCTACTATAGTCCAAACTTGGTTCCTAGTGAATTGGTTTAACTCTTCCTACATTGCTAACATCCAATAACTATCTTTCTCAGCTTCCTCTATAGTTTTGGGTTCTATATGAGATACAAATGCAAGAAGATTATTGATATTTCTCATTGATGATCTAGTCCTTACACCTTGAGATGGATTACCTATGATTAGGTCCTTAGGATGACCATAAGCATATCTCCAATCTCTAGGTAGATCTTTATCATTATGAGCAGTATCAATACCATCATCCTTAGGTGAGTCATCATCCTTAGCTTCAAGTTCTTGATCTGAAGATACATTTAATTTTTCAATACCTCTTGCAAGCAAAGATGTATCTTCCTCATCATCAATTTTACCCGAACTTGATGCTAAAGACTCATCAAACACTATATGAATGAATTATTCTACAACTAAGCTTCTTTTATTAAATACTCTATATGCCTTGCTAGATGTAGAATATCCTAGGAAAATGCCTTCATCAGACTTTGCATCAAACATCCCAAGATTGTCCTTACCATTGTTTGAATAAAGCATTTACAACCAAATGCATGAAAATAACCTAAATTTGGTTTCCTATTATGCTATAGTTCATAGGGAGTTTTCTTAAGGATAGGTCTAATTAGGGCTCTATTTAGGATGTAACATGCAGTGTTTATAGCTTCCGCCCAAAAATATTTTGAAAGTTGGCTTTCACATAGCATGGTACGGACCATATCTTCTAAAGTCCTATTCTTTCTTTCTACAACTCCATTTTGCTGTGGTGTCCTAGGTGCTGAAATTATGATGTATGCCTTTTTCAAAATAGAATTTTTCAAATAAGTAATTTTCAAATTCAGTTCCATGATCACTTCTAATAGACACTATGGTAGTGTTTTTCTCATTTGTGACTTTCTTAACAAATTTCAGAAATATTGAGAAAGTCTCATCTTTGTGAGCGAAAAACATTACCCAAGTAAATCTAGAGTAATCATCTACTATCACAAGACCATATTTCTTTCGTCCTAGACTTGTGGTTCTAGTAGGTCCAAAAAGGTCCATGTGTAGTAGCTCTAGTGGCCTAGTAGTTGAAACAACATTCTTAGATTTGAAAGAAGTTCTTGTTTGTTTTCCAAATTGACATGCATCACATATTCGATTATTTTCAAAATTTAAGCTAGGAATACCTTTAACTAGATCCATTTTCAATAGTTTAGAAATTAGGTGTGTGCTTGCATGACCTAATCTACGGTGCCATAGCCAACCAATCTCATTCATCTTAGCATTATTAACAACTAAGCAATGATTACTTGGAGATAATTACTCAAATCAATTAAGTACACATTGCCATAATGTTTACCAACAAAAATAATGCTGTTATCGATGGGATTAGTAACAGTACAAATAGAAGCTTCAAAGGAAACTTTGAAATCTTTATCACACAGTTGGCTAATACTTATTAAATTATGCTTAAGTCCATCAACATATAAAACATTATAAATATGAGTAGATGGAGTAATTTGAATCTTATCAATACCCATGATATGGCCTTGACCATTATCACCAAAAGTAACTACTCCACCTCTTTTCGATTCAAGGATGATGAATTGATCTTTGTCACCCGTCATGTGTCTTGAGCAACCACTATCAAGGTACCACTTTCTTTTCAGTCTGATGGCTATAAGACACTCCTGCAAAATATTCATATCTTAACTTTAGGTACCCAAGCCTTCTTGGGTCCTTCATGGTTAGATGCAATAAATATTGTTCCTTTGGGAACCCAAATCATCTTTCTTTTATCATGTGAAGTTTTACACATATAAGATTTATGTCCTTTGTTTCCACATTTAAAACAAGTAATATTTGATGATTTTTCAGCATGTACAAAAATATTTTTCAAGGATTTTTGCTTTTTAAGTGGATTATATCCTAATCCAGCTTTATCAAAAATAGCCTTTTGATTGTCCAAAATCATATTAAGTTTAATAGAGCTCAAAGTATATTTATCAACTATAGGTTTAAGTCTATCAACTTCATTTTTCAAGCTTTTATTTTATTTTATCAAAAGATCTTTTTCTACAACATGCTTTTCATTTTCTAAAGATAGATTTTGCATTTGATTTTTCAGATCTTTGTTCTTTGAACTTAATTTTGCAAAATCATCCATCAATTCATAAAAAGCACTATGCAACTCATCAAAAGTAAAATCATCAAGAAAACTTGGACTTACCTCATCATTGTCAGCCATGAAGCATAGATTGGCCATTTCACTCTTTTCTACCTCTTCGGAACTTGAACTTTCCGAATCACTCCATGTGGCCATCATTGCCTTCTTTTTGAATCTCTAGGTGCCTTTCTTTAGTTGTGGACATTCAGATTTAAAGTGTCCCGGCTTCTTGCATTCAAAACAGATAACTTCTTTTTCTTTGCCCTTGTCCTCATCTTTTCTAGCAAAGGGCTTTTTCTTTTCAAACTTCTTTTTCTTCATGAATCTTTTAAACTTCCTTGTGATGAGTGCCATATCCTCATCATCACTTTCATCTTCAGATTCATGAGGCTCTTCCATATATTCAGAAATCTTAAGAGCCATAGTCCTCTTCTTCTTTGACTCATCATCATCAATATGTTGCTTAACTTGAAGCTCATGAGTCATTAAGGATCCCAATAATTCTTCCAGGGGTAGGGTACTTAGGTCCTTTGCCTCTTGTATTACAGTCACTTTAGCTTCCCATGTCCTAGGCAAGGAACGCAAAACCTTTCTCACAAGATCAAAATTATCATAAGATTTACCAAGACTTTTTAAACCATTAATTATATCAGTAAATCTTGTAAACATATCAGAAATAGATTCACATGCATCCATTTTAAACAATTCATATTTATGAACTAGCATGTTAATCTTGGATTCCTTGACTTGATTTGTTCCCTCATGGGTAACCTCAAGTCTATCTCAGATTTCCTTAGCAGAAATGCAAATAGATATACGATTGAATTCATTTGCATCTAATGAACAGTACAAAACCTTCATAGCCTTGGCATTAAGTTGTGCCAATTTTTTATCATGTTCATCCCATTCCGTTTTTGGTTTAGGAATCTCCATGCCATTAATTCTAGTAGTGGGTGTATGTGATCCATTGACTATAATGCTTCATAAATCATAGTCAAGTGCTTGAATGAAGATTTTTCATTCTAGCCTTCCAATAACCATAGTTTAAACCATTAAACAAGGGTGGTCAATTAATAGATTGGCCTTCGAAAAAAGATGAACCAGCTTGAGTTGCCATGTGGATCTTTGACTCTTGATCGTTAGATCAAATCAAATGAGCACTAGCTCTGATACCAATTGTTGGTCCAGATAGCAACCCAAGAGGGGGGGGGGGTGAATTGGGTTTTTCAAAAATTAAACTACTTTTAATAAAACAATCCCCAGCGGAAGTTAAAACTTAGATGTATACGACTTAAAATAGAGTGTGCAAAGATAGAGAGTAAGAGATAAGGAAACAATCACTGCAAACACAAGAAGTTTTATAGTGGTTCGGTGTACCTACACCTACATCCACACCCAAGTACCTCTTTGGTCTACACTATAATCAATCTGATTACAGCAGAGTTGTTTTGCAAGCTCACAACTCAAACTTGTTGTTTTTCAGGTGCACAACGAACCCAGCTGGTTTTCAAGGCTCACAAGCACACAACCTTACAACACAAGCAAACTGCTTGCATAAGGCTAACAGCCTCAATGGAATCAATCCTCTGATTGACCCAGCAAAGAATAACGTTTTTACAATTCTAAAGGCTCCTCCAATGAGCAAATATACAATAATTGAACAAGAATAAAGAGATAGGAATCAAAGCCTGATTTGCAGATCTTGGTGGCTTGCTTCTTCTCTTCTCTTGAGTGGATCTTCCTTTAGAATGCTCTTGAAGCTCCGAAGATCAGAAAGTAGGGCTTGCTTCTTCTCTTGAGATTTCTTCAAAATGAAACCACGAATGCTTGAAATCTCTCTCTTTTCTTTTGGGAGATCAATATAATCTTTCCTTTCGAATCTTCCCTCTTTTCTCTTTTGATTTTCTGATGGATTTTACTCTTGTTTTTCTGATTTTTCTCTCTTGTTTTCTTGTTTTTCCTCTCCTTTTTCGAATACAATGAAACCTCTTCTTATAGATTCTTCTTAATCCATAAATAGCCAAAAACTATCCGTTAGAAACAAGTGTAAGAAGGATTAGAACCAAATATAGTAATAGCCGTTGGGATTAAAAAGATAAAGATAAAGTTTAGAGACGTTCTGACAGTTCTGGAGTCATTTCTGACAAACTGGAGTCGACCCTAACTTTTCTGGAGTCGGCTCTAAATCGAAAATCCCCAATTCGCTCAATCTGGAGTCGTCTCTGACTTTTCTGGGTCAACACGAAAATCTTCTGGAGTCGACTCTAACAGTCCAGGAGTCAACTCTAAGTCGTGACCAAAAAAACCATCGTTCTGTCTTTTCTGTTGGAGTCGGCTCTAACAGTCCAGGTGTCGACTCTAAGTCTGTGCCATTTTCTGGAGTCGACTCTGCGATTCTATGTGTCGACTCTAATGTCTGCAATCTTACTTTGACATTAGATTCGAACTAGAACTTGATTTTTCTTGTGATTTTGATTAATAAATCAAATCATAAACTGAAAAACTTAACCAAAATCATTAGTAACTTCAAATGTTCTACTCAATTAGTTCTGTTAATCATCAAAATCAGTAATTGGGTCAACAATCTCCCCCTTTTTGATGATGACAAAAACTTTGAGTATATGCATTAAAAATTCATTTGAACTAAGAGTTATAGACATTGTTAAAGCTTTAAAACTTCCTAACAGAGAATTTGATGTCAAGTTTCAAAATGAACTTTAAAAACATACTTGAGTTCTATTATAAACAGCAATCAATATGATTTGACACAGAAAATTATTTATTATAGAAAATTGTTAAGCTCCCCCTGCATTAAATAACTCCCCCTATACAAGGTATATGTAAATAAACTGAAATATGATCAATTGATTAGAATTTAGAGATTTCTCTCTCCCTTTTTGAGATATGCCAATTGATTAAAATATATTGAAATCTTACAAATCTTATATTCTTTCATTCTCTCTTATATTCTTTCATGCTCTTTTTTTTATCTTTCATGCTCTCTTCTTTATGCATATACAATTTTCTCTCCCCCTTTTTTGTTATCAGCAATAAGGTGAGTTTAAAAATAATAATGTAGGTTATCAGAGCGAGGTTGTTGGTTCATTCAATCGTAGAGATAGTAATCTTCATCCATGGTAATTGCTCGACATAGACAAATTTGCAATAAAAAGATAATTATATTTCATTTCAAGATGCATTACATGTGTCTATCAAAATACATTCTCAGTAAAGTACTATATCAATCAGAAAATCCTAGATACAAGCTAACAAAGTATAGTAAACTAGAAATCCTAAGATTCAAAATATGAAGAGCTAAACTTAGGTTTCTAAAAGGTTGGGGTAGGATAGGCTTAGATAGGGTATCACTGTAGGAAATGGAAGGTCAATCAAACATGCTTGTATACAATTTTCTTCAGATGACCTATCATTTCCATAATCTCATCATTTTGTAATTTCTTAAAGCCTTCAAGACAATCTTCAATCATGGTCACAGCAAAATCTATATCTCTTCTCAACTGACCAGTAGCATCAAGATAAGCTCTCGATCCATCTGCGATCCCTTCCAATCTTTCAAAAATCTTATGAAGCTCAGATGACAAGGTATCCACAGATCGATCCAAAGTAGATGCAATCAAGTCAAGTTTAGAACAGATATTTTCCTTAAATTGTCTGATGTCATCTCTCAACTGACAAATATCATTGCTCCTCTGACTGTCATACTCAGCTAGTAATGCTCTGAGCTAACCAATATGCTCATCAGAAAATCTCCCAGATACAAAAGCTGTCTGAGGTAGAGGTGAAGAATATGTACTCGATCCAGCCTCAGAAGGTCAAGCAGTAGATGGTCCTGCAATAGATGGGTCAGGGACTGATGGTCCCACAACCGATGGTCCAGGGATGTCCTCTACTCTGGCTTCCTCAAATCTGGCCTCCTCTGCTCTAGCCTCTCGTCCTCCTTTTATCCAATTATCATTTACCTTTCTAAAGCCCATATGGTGAATGGTAGAGACATTGTAGTAGTCTGTATGCCTTAATTTCCTCAGTGGCTCATTGTCCATGATTAACACACCTTGGCTTCTGAATACCAAAGTCAGAATCATACCATATGGCAATGTAGATCTTTTCTTGGTAGCTGCCTCCGCCATATAGCCTATCATCATCCCAGCTAAGTTTACTGGCTGCCCGGTGATGATGCAATCCATCAATAAGATGTCTCGCTCCGAGACGTACTCAAATTTGCCTATCTTTGGAAACAATATCCTCCCGCAGATGTTGTGAAGAAGCCTGAGTTCCAAATTCAGTTGATTTGCCAAAATCTCCTCAAACTCAGATACTTCTCTCCCCAACATCCTAGATAGGGCACCACCACGATCATCATGCTGATACTCATTTATTCTAATAGTGGGCATCTCTAACAAATTTCTAAAAAATTCAACAGTGATTACAACTCTTGTTCCTCTCACATAACTTACTAAACCTCCCTCTCCTCTACTCAAATCATCGTAGAATTCTCTTACAAGGGCAGAGTAGGTAGGAACATCCAAAGAACAAACTTTCTCACATCCCATTTCTTTCAATTGACGCCCAATAGAGAAACCCTCCGAAGCAAAGAAATCGAAATCAGCCTTCCTTCTGGTTGTGATAGCCTTACCCGCTAATTGGTCGATGTGAGGAGACGATGGAGATGGTGGAGAAGCCTCACGAGTGGAAGAAGATGATGAAGATGGCGCTTGCCTCCGAATCGTGCGACCTCGTGGGAACAGCCGAACCTCCAATGATAGCACACCTTTTAAGAGCCATAGGATTTGATTGGAATGAGTAATCAAGGGATTTGAAGAGTTTAGAGGGGTTGGAATAGGTTTGGAACGGCTCTAGAGAGGATTGGAGACGATAGAATCCGGTTAGGTGTCGACTCCGCCTATATATTTTTGACCTAGGTTCACTTAGAGTCGACTCCCGAAAAGCAAGGTGTCGACTCCGAATCAGAAAATCTGTCAGCATCCGAATTAGAGTCGGCTCTGCAGAAGCAGGTGTCGGCTCTAATTGCCCAGACAGAACACCAAATAGGAAGGTGTCGACTCCACAAACTGTAGGTGTCGACTCCACAAAAGTTTTAGTGAAAAAATTTAAATTTCAAGGATCTGAAACTAATCAAATTAATCATCAAACTCTAGATAAGTGTTCCTTAATTAATTGGGGAAACAATGAATCAAATTTCTAGTTAAATTTCCTTATTGAACATAGAGGATTTTCAAGAAATTGATTTAAGTCTAGATAGTTGTTGTCCTTAAGAGTTTTAGAAAGTCATTCTAAAGGATCACAAACTCCTAATTCTTCTTTAAGATAACAAAATCTTTCTTCACTTAACGGTTTGGTAAAAATATCAGCTAATTGATCATTAGTATTCACATATTCAAGACAAACATCATTGTTGGAAACATGTTCTCTAATAAAGTGATGTCTAATTTCTATGTGTTTAGTTCTAGAGTGTTGGATTGGATTTTTTGTTAGATTGATGACACTAGTATTATCACATCTAATAGGAATTTTATCAAGTGTAATACCATAATCTTCAAGTTATCGCTT
This sequence comes from Calamus simplicifolius, assembly GCA_900491605.1. Taxonomy (NCBI): domain Eukaryota; kingdom Viridiplantae; phylum Streptophyta; class Magnoliopsida; order Arecales; family Arecaceae; genus Calamus; species Calamus simplicifolius. The sequence continues at coordinate 344,643 of UESW01004331.1, forward strand.
AATCCAAAGGATTTGAGCACAACAACTTCCAGCTGCAACATACTCTGCCTCAGCAATGGATAATGCAACCGAATTTTGCTTCTTGCTAAACCAAGAGATTAAGTTACTTCATAAAAGTTGGCATGCACCACTTGTACTCTTCCTATCTAATTTACAACCAGCATAATCAGAATCAGAATAAGCAATCAATTTCAAAGTTGAGTCTCTAGAATACCATAATCCTACATTTTTAGTTCCATTTAAGTATCTAAAGATTCTTTTAACAGCAAATAAATATGATTCTTTAGGATTAGATTGATATCTTGCACATAGGTAAACAGAAAAAATAATATCTGGCCTACTTGCAGTTAAGTAAAGAAGTGATCCGATCATACCTCGGTAATGCTTCTGATCTATATTCTTACCTTCTTCATCCTTGTCCAGCTTGCATGAGGGACTCATTGGCGTTCCAAGAGGTTTAGCAGATTCATACCAAACTTCTTGAGTATTTCCTTTGTGTACTTTATTTGGTTGATGAAAATCCCTGCTTTCTCTTGTTTGATTTGAAGTCCAAGGAAGAAGTTGAGTTCTCCCATCATGCTCATCTCGAATTCTTCCTGCATTAACCTAGCAAATTCTTGACAAAGGAGATTATTAGTAGCACCAATATAATGTCATCAACATAAATTTGAACAATTCATAAATCTTTTTATTTTCTTTTTTAAAAACAAGGTTTTATCAACATTTCCTCTAGAAAAATTATTTTTAATTAAAAATTTACTTAATATATCATACCAAGCTCTAGGTGCTTGCTTTAAACCATAAAGTGCTTTGTGTAATTTGAAGATGTGGTTTGGAAATTCATGATCTTCAAAACCAGGAGGTTGTTCAACATAAACTTCCTCAGTTATAAAACCATTTAAAAATGCACTTTTAACATCCATTTGAAATAAGTTAAAATTCATATGACATGCAAATGCAAGCAGTAGTCTAATGCATTCTAATCTAACAATATGTGCAAAGGTTTCATTAAAATATACCTTCTTCCTGATTATATCCCTTTGTAACTAATCTAGCCTTATTTCTAATCACCAAGCCATTTTCATCCAATTTATTTCTTAAAACACATTTAGATCCTATTATAGGGTAATCTCTAGATCTATCTACTAGAGTCCAAACTTGGTTCCTAGTGAATTGGTTTAACTCTTCATGCATTGCTAACATCCAATAACTATCTTTCTCAGCTTCCTCTATAGTTTTGGGTTCTATATGAGATACAAATGCAAGATAATTATTGATATTTCTCATTGATGATCTAGTCCTTACACCTTGAGATGGATCACCTATGATTAGGTCCTTAGGATGACCATAAGCATATCTCCAATCTCTAGGTAGATCTTTATCATTATGAGCAGTATCAATACCATCATCCTTAGGTGAGTCATCATCCTTAGCTTCAGGTTCTTGATCTGAAGATACATTTAATTTTTCAATACCTCTTTCAAGCAAATATGTATCTTCCTCATCATCAATTTTACCCGAACTTGATGCTAAAGACTCATCAAACAATATATGAATAGATTATTTACAACTAAGCTTCTTTTATTAAATACTCTATATGCCTTGCTAGGAAAATGCCTTCATCAGACTTTGCATAAAACTTTTCAAGATTGTCCTTACCATTGTTATGAATAAAGCATTTACAACCAAATGCATGAAAATAACCTAAATTTGGTTTCCTATTATGCCATAGTTCATAGGGAGTTTTCTTAAGGATAGGTCTAATTAGGGCTCTATTTAGGATGTAACATGCTGTGTTTATAGCTTCCGCCCAAAAATATTTTGGAAGTTGGCTTTCACATAGCATGGTACGGCCATATCTTTTAAAGTCCTATTCTTTCTTTCTACAACTCCATTTTGTTGTGGTGTCTTAGGTGCTGAAAAATTATGATGTATGCCTTTTTCAAAACAGAATTTTTCAAATAAGTAATTTTCAAATTCAGTTCCATGATCACTTCTAATAGACACTATGGTAGTGTTTTTCTCATTTGTGATTTTCTTAACAAATTTCAGAAATATTGAGAAAGTCTAATCTTTGTGAGCGAAAAACATTACCCAAGTGAATCTAGAGTAATCATCTACTATCACAAGACCATATTTCTTTCGTCCTAGACTTGTGGTTCTAGTAGGTCCAAAAAGGTCCATGTGTAGTAGCTCTAGTGGCCTAGTAGTTGAAACAACATTCTTAGATTTGAAAGAAGTTCTTGTTTTTTTCAAATTGACATGCATCACAGATTTGATTATTTTCAAAATGTAAGCTAGGAATACCTTTAACTAGATCCATTTTCAATAGTTTAGAAATTAGGTGTGTGCTTGCATGACCTAATCTACGGTGCCATAGCCAACCAATCTCATTCATCTTAGTATTATTAGCAACTAAGCAATGATTACTTGGAGATAAATTACTCAAATCAATTAAGTACACATTACCATAATGTTTACCAACAAGAATAATGCTGTTATCGATGGGATTAGTAACAGTGCAAATAGAAGCTTCAAAGGAAACTTTGAAACCTTTATCAAAGTTGGCTAATACTTATTAAATTATGCTTAAGTCCATCAATATATAAAATATTATCAATATGAGTAGATGGAGTAATTTGAATCTTACCAATACCCATGATATGGCCTTGACCATTATCACCAAAAGTAACTACTCCATCTCTTTTCGATTCAAGGGTGATGAATTGATCTTTGTCACCCGTCATGTGTCTTGAGCAACCACTATCAAGGTACCACTTTCTTTTCAGTCTGATGGCTACAAGACACTCCTGCAAAATATTTATATCTTAACTTTAGGTACCCAAGCCTTCTTGGGTCCTTCATGGTTAGATGCAATAAATATTGTTCCTTTGGGAACCCAAATCATCTTTCTTTTATCATATGGAGTTTTACACATATAAGATTTATGTCCTTTGTTTCCAATTTAAAACAAGTAATATTTGATGATTTTTCAGAATGTACAAAAATATTTTTCAATGATTTTTGCTTTTTAAGTGGATTATATCCTAATCCAGCTTTATCAAAAAGCAGCCTTTTGATTGTCCAAAATCATATTAAGTTTGATAAAGCTCAAAGTAAATTTATCAACTATAGGTTTAAGTCTATCAACTTCATTTTTCAAGCTTTCATTTTCTTTTATCAAAAGATCTTTTTCTACAACATGCTTTTCATTTTCTAAAGATACATTTTGCATTTGATTTTTCAGATCTTTGTTCTTTGAACTTAATTTTGCAAAATCATCCATCAATTCATAAAAAGCACTATGCAACTCATCAAAAGTAAAATCATTACTTACCTCATCATTGTCAGCTATGAAGCATAGATTGGCCATTTCACTCTTTTTTACCTCTTCGGAACTTGACCTTTCCGAATCACTCCATGTGGCCATCATTGCCTTCTTTTTGAATCTCCGGGTGCCTTTCTTTAGTTGTGGGCATTCAGATTTAAAGTGTCCCGGCTTCTTGCATTCAAAACAGATAACTTCTTTTTCTTTGCCCTTGTCCTCATCTTTTCTAGCAAAGGGCTTTTTCTTTTCAAACTTCTTTTTCTTCATGAATCTTTTAAACTTTCTTGTGATGAGTGTCATATCCTCATCATCACTTTCATCTTCAGATTCATAAGGATCTTCCATATATTCAGAAATCTTAAGAGCCATAGTCCTCTTCTTCTTTGACTCATCATCATCAATATGTTGCTTAACTTGAAGCTCATGAGTCATTAAGGATCCCAATAATTCTTCCAGGGGTAGGGTACTTAGATCCTTTGCCTCTTGTATTACAGTCACTTTAGCTTCCCAAGTCCTAGGCAAGGAACGCAAAATCTTTCTCACAAGATCAGAATTATCATAAGATTTACCAAGACTTTTTAAACCATTAACTATATCAAACATATCAGAAATAGATTCACATGCATCCATTTTAAATAATTCATATTTATGAACTAACATGTTAATCTTGGATTCCTTGACTTGATTTGTTTCCTCATGGATAACCTCAAGTCTATCGCAGATTTCTTAAGTAGAAATGCAAATAGATATACGATTGAATTTATTTGCATCTAATGAACAGTACAAAACATTCATAGCCTTGGCATTAAGTTGTGCCAATTTTTTATCATGTTCATCCCATTCCGTTTCCGGTTTAGGAATCTCCATGCCATTAATTCTAGTAGTGGGTGTGTGTGGTCCATTGACTATAATGCTCCATAGATCATAGTCAAGTGCTTGAATGAAGTTTTTCATTCTAGCCTTCCAATAACCATAGTTTAAACCATTAAACAAGAGTGGTCAATTAGTAGATTGGCCTTCGAAAAAGATGAACCAGCTTGAGTTGCCATGTGGATCTTTGACTCTTGATCATTAGATCAAATCAAATGAGCACTAGCTCTGATACCAATTGTTGGTCCAGATAGCAACCCAAGAGAGGGGGGGGTGAATTGGGTTTTTCAAAAATTAAACTCCATTTAAGAAAACAATCCCTCAACGAAAGTGAAAACTTAGATGTATACGACTTAAAACAGAGTGTGCAAAGATAGAGAGTAAGAGATAAGGAAACAATCACTGCAAACACAAGAAGTTTTATAGTGGTTCGGTGTACCTACACCTACATCCACTCCCAAGTACCTCTTGGGTCCACACTATAATCAATCTGATTACAGCATTTTGCAAGCTCACAACTCAAACTTATTGTTTTCCTGGTGCACAACGAACCCAGCTGGTTTTCAAGGCTCACCAGCACACAACCTTACAACACAAGCAAACTGCTTGCACAAGGCTAACAGCCTCAATGGAATCAATCCTCTGATTGACCAGCAAACAATAACATTTTTACAATTTTAAAGGCTCCTCCAATGAGCAAATATACAATAATTGAACAAGAATAAAGAGATAGGAATCAAAGCCTGATTAATTTGCAGATCTTGGTGGCTTGCTTCTTCTCTTCTCTTGAGTGGATCTTCCTTAGAATGCTCTTGAAGCTCCGAAGATCAGAAAGCTAGGGCTTGCTTCTTCTCTTGAGATTTCTTCAAAATGAAACCACGAAAGCTTGAAATCTCTCTCTTTTCTTTTGGAGATCAATATAATCTTTCCTTTCAAATCTTCCCTCTTTTCTCTTTTGATTTTCTAATGGATTTCACTCTTGTTTTTCTGATTTTTCTCTCTTGTTTTCTTGTTTTTCCTCTCCTTTTTTGGATACAATGAAACCTCTTCTTATAGATTCTTCTTAATCCATAAATAGCCAAAAACTATCCGTTAGAAACAAGTGTAAGAATGATTAGAACCAAATATAGTAATAGTCGTTGGGATTAAAAAGATAAAGATAAAGTTTAAAGACGTTCTGACAGTTCTGGAGTCGTTTCTGACAAACTGGAGTCGACTCTAACTTTTCTGGAGTCGGCTCTAAATCGAAAATCCCCAATCCGCTCGATCTAGTCGTCTCTGACTTTTCTGGGGTCGACACGAAAATCTTCTGGAGTCGACTCCAACAGTCCAGGAGTCGACTCTAAGTCGTGACCAGAAAAACCATCGTTCTGTCTTTTCTGTTGGAGTCGGCTCTAACAGTCCAGGTGTCGACTTTAAGTCTGTGCCGTTTTTCAGAGTCGACTCTGCGATTCCATGTGTCGACTCTAATGTCTGTAATCTTACTTTGACATTAGATTCGAACTAGAACTTGATTTTTCTTGTGATTTTGATTGATAAATCAAATCGTAAACTGAAAAACTTAACCAAAATCATTAGTAACTTCAAATGTTATACTCAATTAGTTTTGTTAATCATCAAAATCAGTAATTGGGTCAACATGGAGTTTTGAATATCTCTAATGGAGCTATGGTAGTGATGAGAGAGAAGATGTTGGAGAACAACCTATATAGATTAGAGAGCTCTATGGTGACCTAAAAATCTGAGGCAGCAACTGTGGAACAGAATTCTCGTGATGTGTACAGGATGTGGCATTACCGCCTAGGCCACATGGAAGACAGGGGATGAAAGAACTAAGCAAGAGAGCTTCCAGACCTGAGTGGTGGAGATATGGAGATCTGTGAACCATGTCAAATAGAAAAGTAGAGGAGAGTTAAGTTCTTGGTCAGCACAGCTAGGAGTGCAGAACCTTTGGAGCTAGTACACATGATGTCTGGGGACCAGCTCCAGTTTCTGCAAGGAATGGGGCCAGATACTTCTTTACTATGATAGATGATTCTCAAGGAAGTAGTGGATCTACTTCATGAAGGAGAAATCAGAGATCTTCACCAAGTTCAGAATCTAAAAGACTAAGGTGGAGAAGGAGCATGGTAGGAGTGTGAAGTGTCTGAGGTCAGACAATGGCGGGGAATACATTATCAGGGAGTTCCAAAGATTTTTTGAGGAGTGGGTATCAAAAGGCACTTCTCGCACTACAACAAATTCTTGCTTTTCCGAGGCTAAAAATGTCATTGCCGATACTTAAAAGCGTCGAAAAATATTAACCCGATGCTTCTACACGCGTCGGGATACTAGGGGTGGAGATGGGATTTGCCGACATTTTTGAAAAGTGTTGGAAAAGTGTCAGGACGTCCTGACGCTTTAAAGCGTCAGTAAAATTTGATCTAGCCAACGCTGTAAAGCGTCGGCAATATCAATTGTCCCGATGCTTTTTGAAAGCATTGGGAAGTGTTAAAGCATCGGGGAATTTTGCTATTTTCGATGCTTTAAAGCATCAGCAAGGACAATTTTCCTGACGCTTTTAAAAAGCATCGGGACGTGCAGCATCGAAGTGTTTTGATCAGGCCATCAAATGGTCCCAATGGTTTAATACATCGAAACATGCTGACAATTGCCGACACTTAAAAGCAGCGGCACATTCTATTTTTTTAAAAAAATAAATAACAAACAGAAAAGTTAAAAAAATTATATTAAACCTATTATATTTAAACATGTACAAATAAGATAAAATTTATATTAAACCTGTTATATACAATGCAATCATAACAAACAAAATCACATTGCACACATTCTTCACATTCAAATTAAATTTTCAAATATAAATTTTATTACATTAAGAGAGTGTTACAATTTAAAGTTTCATAAAATTTAAAAATATATGAAATGAAAGATATAAAATAAAAAAAGCCGAGGTCAATGATCTGCAGGAGGAAGGTCGTCACCCTGTCTACGATGATCTGATGCTCTAAGAGTCTATAAGAAAAATTAAAAATATTTAATTTGTGAAACTATCAATGGATATTAGATAAATAATTAATTTAATATAAAAATATATATTTACCTGATGTGGAACAATCATTTATATGAGAGATGTAAGCCGCTGAATGTGCTCTCTCATGGAATCCATCAATACTCTATCGGCTGCTCTCTCGGCTGTACTCCTCTGTTGCATCTCCTCCATCGCTACGGCACTCGACGTTGCATCTCCTCCATCACTACGGCACTCGACCGTTGCATCTCCTCAATCACATTCTCAAGTCTGCGAATACGTGTATCATGAACAACATCTGCAGCATCACACATAAGTCTACTCACCTCAGATAAATGAGTGGGGGTAACTCCAACTCTATAACCCCTTACTTGACCGAAGCACTCTGGTCCCATCAGCTCTGTAAATACCCCGGCCTCCATGCGACTACTCTGCATAGATATTGTAGAATCATCGATACACTTGGCAATAAGAGATGTAGCTCTTTTCTGTATTAATTTAGAAAAATTAGTTAGATCTTACTTAATAACATAATCAAATTAAAATTATTGTATGAAATAAATTATAATAAATAATTATATATAAGTCCTTCGACTCATCTCTGACAAAAGTGCCATTATGGTGAGTATGAGTCATCCGGTAAAACTTCATCTCATCGGGTTTTCGTCCATGCTCATCCATCTACAAAAACAGTTATACAATTTGTAAAGTTAGAAAGATATATATCCCTTGGTCTTGTGCATGGAACGTGCCAACTGCAGCTGGACATAAATGGAGCATCAAAGGTAATCATTAATCAGGACAAGACAGTTGCATTGTTACTAAACAAACAAAGACATGTCAACCATGCCATCCTAAGTTTCCAGTTGTTAAAACAAGTCCATATTTCTATTTCCAAAGCGATGTCAATTTTCATAGCAGCATTGCTCATTAGAGTCATCCAACCTATAAATTGCCAGGTACAATGCATTTGATAAATTCAATCATTATTTCAATGAATTGGATGGCTCAAACCGTTAGCATCTTACATGGCAACATGTGCTAATTAAGTGTCACAGTAATTGAAGCTGTGACCAATCCTTTATTGTCAACAACATTAAATAAGCAAACATCATCTGGAAAGAAGATTTGATGATTGGGTCCAATAATATATTTGAACTACCTATTGAAGCAACCAGAAATATATCAACACCCACGGAATCTATGATCATCTAAGCATTTCATTCGATTCCAGCAAACCATTATTCGTAAGTATTTAGTGCAGTGGAGTGATACGTGATGGCCCAACTTCAATGTAAATCAGACAGCTATTTGCCCAATTCTTCTGGACATTTGGCCTTACCTGTGACTCAGGCCAGTGTATCATTAACAGCAGCCAGATGAACCTGTGATTTTTCAAACCATTCGTCTAGTTTCATTGGAAGAAAATTACTTAAACCATTCGTCTAGTTAGCTCCATTTACACAGGCAGCAGATGAAATTTTGCAATCAATTATACTTTGTGAATGCATAAATCTTTTAAATAAAATCCCAAACATTTATGCAATCAATCATAAACTACTCAACTCAACTCAACTAATAATTAGATTTATGCATTCAATATGTTTTGTGATACGTTTCGCGATACATCGTTCACAATACATAACTCATGATTCATTATAATAAGTAAATGCTTGATAGAAAATTAAAGAATTTATAGTTTAAGAAACTTACGAACTGTTGTCTGACTCACGCATAACTCTTGGATCCCGATGTATAAGGAACAGACAGAGATACTCGTGCAGCTTTACAAAATGTCTGCAAAATCAATAAATATTTTAATAAAGTATCTTAAAAGATTAAATAATAAAATATTAAATAACAAGATACATGTCCCCTCTCGGAGAACTAACAATAAACCAACTCCATCTATTGATGGGGGGTACATCAGGAGGCAGAGTACCAACTACTTGCTCCTCGGTCATACCCTGTAACTTGTACTTCATCTTCAAATATGCCTTATATTCTTTCCATTTTTGGTTGAGAGACTTCAGTACAAAGCCATTAGAGGATGGAGGAAGTACAAACTTGGACTGCAAAAGAAAAAATATTAAAATTGAAAAAATATAAAACACAGCATAATATACAAAATAAGAACCGTTTAGATTCATTTTTTTTTACCTACGCAACTCGTAGAATCTCAACTTTATATGTCGAAAGCATGTCATTCCATTTTGCATAACTCAATCGATAAAGCTGCGTGCAACACTCCCTAAAAAGGAACTCAATGAGCTAGAGGCTTTTTTAATTGGTTGCCCCAGCTGATTGCACTCAATTACTATCCTATCATCCTCACGCATCTGCCATTCATCTCGTACTCCCATAGGCTCGCGTCTGTGTGTAACCCTCTCAAATCCGTCTGCATAAAAATAGATATAAGTAAAATATAGTAAAAGTGTAAAGAAATTTTATCAAACCAAATAAAAAAAATAAATTACCCTGAATGTGCAGATCATCATCTCCTGCACCGACAGTAGGATCATGATGCCCCGAGAATGATGGACCTGCAATAGATGCCAAAGGAGTGGATGCAACGTCCGGAACTGAAGGACCAGCATCATCATGCTGTGATCTGTGAGCGCGGCATGATGTCACCTATCATTTACATTGGAGTTAGAGTTAGTAAAATTAAATATTAATTTAACATAATAATTATATAAAATTTAATAAATTATAAAATTTAGTACCAATAAGAATCAAGCATTATCATTTCCTTTAAATTTTGTCCTAACCAAGGTTACCATAGCATGTACGTCATCAACCGGAACAAAATTGAATGGCATGGAATGCGTATGTGTCATCATCTTCATCATCTTCCAGCTGCTTTCCCATTTCATGAAGTCCCTAGGTTTTGTTTTAATAATAATAGCCCAATCTTTATCTTTTGCATCTTGTACAAAAAATACTTGACGAGCTTGAGAAGAAAAAATGAATGAATCATCCTTCAATAAGACACTAGTATGTATCAACCTTGTAAAATTAACAAGTGTAAATCCATTTGCATCTTTTTTCAAACCCCTTGATGAGTCTATATCTACCAAATCATATCTAAATAATATGACTTTAAAGACTCCATAGTAACTCAACTCATAAATATCTTTTAGTGCACCGTAATAAAATTTTTCATCTGCTTCTACCATAACACTGCTATTATGTGTTTTTTTAAATTTCTCATGATCTTTAGTATGGAATTTAAAACCATTGATTATGAAACCATTATATCTATTGACAACTTTGTTAGGTTATCTTGCATATTACCAGATCCAAGGTCAGATGAGGAGGGTTGATTACTTATAATGGCAACATACATTCTCCATGGAAAACCCACTTAGTATAACCTCTTGAAAAAAATTACATATCAAATATTCTTCAACGGTTTGTGGATCTAAATAAGAATTGTTAACACATCGCTGACACGGGCATAAAATCTTTCCATTCAAACTACTTTTATCCATACCAAATTTAATGAAATCACGAACTCCATCTAAATATTATGTGGTATTTCTCGGTTTATTTATCCAACTTTTATCCATTGTAGGATAAATGATCAATAAACAACCACTTTTATCCAATATCCTACACGCATTTCATCATCATAAGTGTTCAACATTTAGTAGCATAAGCATATGTCAGAATAAATTAACTTTTAAGTATTTTAATTTGAACACAACCGAAATTAAAACTTGAAAAAGGTCAAAGCTTCAACTAAAGTAAAACTGATAGTTTTTATTCACATTGATCAAACAAGAAGTATTTTACAAGAACTTTGTTTGCATCAATTGCCACGGAGCAAAAGATTGGAACAGATCGAAATGTACAACTTCTTTTTTTTCTTTTTTTTTTCTTTTGCAGGCTTAACTTAAGACCGCCTTATTAAAAAAAGATCCCAGCTTTTCCAGATGTTCTTCCCTACAAAGAATTTAGAGTTCAACTCTCAGAAGCTAAGTGCCTTCAAAACTCTAAAAATCCTTGGGATTCATAATAAACCCCCAAAGATTCCACCTTTCTTAAGCTCAAGTTGGTTTCACCACAACAACCCAAGAATCTCAACAAAAACCCATATGAATCTTAGGTCAAACCCTTAAGAGAACTAGGACAGTATGATAAAATCATAAAAATCCCAAATTTAAGCGACAGAATAGGAGAGAAAATCGATCAAAATCACCACCAAATCTTCTTCATTTAGCTCGAAAGCTAACGCCCGTCAGAAAATTGCTAGGCCAGCAACAGATTTCTCCACCGGTTCCCAGATTGAACCTCCAAGAAAACCCGAAACAAAAAGCCAAGGAAATTAAATTCGACTTATAAACAAAAAGCCAAGGAATCATATTGAACCTCTGTAAAATATGAACTAACATGGATGATCACAGCATCTTGGACAAGCAAGGTTTCTCCACGGTTTGGCATGTAAACAACGTTGGGGAATAATAGCTTACAATAGAAACAAGACATTCGCTCAAGAAGATCATTCAAGATGAATTTTGAAGTAAAAAAATCAGAACTGAACCAAATTGTTAAAAATATTAAATTAAAAAAAATCTGAATTACATCTCACTTCGGTTTGATTTTTCGATTAAATCAATAGTATAACATTGATCCCACCGGAGGCCGGCAAGAAGTTCTTCCACTCAAACAGAATCCTTTTCTCGGCAAACAAAAGTAGCCATAAAATCTTGGCTTAATTGAAGGAATACCAACCTCAAGTTGAGCGAGAACGATCCTCGCAGCAATATAGCTAAAGTAATTCTAGAGGTTTGAGCAACCTTTGCTTCAGGTGAAGCCTCCGCGAACTCTGCTCTCATTCACCAAAATTAAAAAATTTGCACGCAAAATACAAAATAAAATAAAAAATCATTGTAGGTTTGGAGTTAGGTAAAGGAGCTTTACCTCGGGAAACAACGACTTTATGGGAGAGTCAGAGGAGAGGGATGTCGAGGACGGTGAGGTCGGCAGCAGAGGTCCGCGGTAGCAGAGGTCGTCGGTAGCACCATCGATGGGGACAAGAAGGCAGTGAGGAGATCAGCGAAGCTAGGGCACAGTGAAGAGCGACGAAGCCAGATCGTGGGAGGTGGAAAACTAGGAGCTAGGGCAAGATGAGGGAGATTGGCGGAGCCAGATGATCGGGGGAGGGGGAAAATCGGGAGCTAGGGCACAGTGAGGAGCGCGGAGTGGCGTGGGAGACGAAAAACGGGAGCTAGGGCTTGATATCCGATCGAAGGAGCCAGATCAGGGGGGAAGGAGTAATCTGAGCGCTTGATATTCCGACACTAATAAGCGTCGTTAGCTGCCAATGCTTATAAGCGTCGTTAGCTGCCGACCCTTTTTACTAGCATCGGGAAACATGAGTCGGGATACGGTAGCTACCGACGCTAATAAGCATTGGTAGATAACGACGTGTATAAGCGTTGGCAGGCTGCGGAGCTCCAATGCTACACCTAAGCGTCGAAAAAAAGAGTCGGGATACGGATAAGCTGTCGACACTAATAAACGTCGTTATCTACCGACGCTTATTAGCGTCGATAGCTACCGACGCTATTTGAAAGCGTCGACAGGTTGCAGGAGCTCCCAACGCTTCGCCCTAGCATCAGAAAAAAAGAGTCGGGATACGGGTATTTTACTGTAGTATCGATAATGAAAACTTCTCAACATGAAGGGGTGGTTAAGAGAATGAACAGAACACTGTTGAAAAAAGTAAGGTGCTTGAGGCTACAAGCAGGGCTTCCAAAGATGTTCTGGATTGACGTAGTAGATGTAGCTAGCTACTTGGTCAATCGGTCATCGCACACCAGGTTGGATGGAAGAATTTCAGAGGAGACATAGTCTGGAGGGAAGACAAGCCTGAACCATCTGAGGGTGTTTGGATGCACGGCATATATGCATGTTGGTGCTGGGGAGTGGAGTAAGTTGGATGCCAGGTCAAAGAAGATGGTGTTCTTGGGCTACCCACGTGGAATCAAGGGATATCGGCTGTGGGACCCCTTGGAGAAGAAGGTTGTTATCAGCAGGGATATGACCTTCGATGAGAGCTCGATCCTCCATAGGAGAGATAGTACAGATGCACAGCATGGGTGCAGGAGGTGGAACACGACAATACTAGTCAGATGACCTACACAGTCGTGCCATTTGCGAGTGGACCAGGAGGATTTGAGATTCAGATGAAGAGGACTAATAGAGGGGACAGAAATCAGGAAGTTCAGCAGGATGCAACTGAGCAAAGGACTCAGGAGGATGAAGCTGGGCAGGGGATTGATACTGGGATCGCATTGCACAGGCCCAGGAGAAACGTACGACCACCAGTTCGATACGGCTTCGAGGATTTGGTGTCATATGCTCTGTTGACATCAAATGGAGATCCTTACACCTATTAGGAGGCTGTGGAGAGCCAGAACAACCAGGATAGAGATAGGTGGGTCCAGACTATGGCATGAGATGTAGGCTATGATAGAGGAGATGTAGTCTCTCCATAAGACTGGCACGTGGCAGGTGGTCCAGTTGCCATAAGGAAAAAAATCCATTGAATGCGAATGGATTTATCAGCGCAAGGAAGGGCCTTCAGAGCAAAGGGGTATCGGGTACAAGGCAAGACTAGTGGCCAGAAGATACTCTCAGAAGGAAGGCATCGACTACAGAGAGTTGGTGGAAGAAGGTGAAGTGGAGCTGGTAAGGATACACACCAAGGAGAATCCAGCATCAAGGTTCTTTCACGGAACAGCTTCTCGGTGTTGCAGTTGATGGATACGACGGATGTGCTGAGACCTTAAAAGCACCAAGATGGAGATTGTTGGGCATGGTATGGTGTTATCAAGGCCCAAAGGGCTAACTTGTATTGGGCTGGGTGTGAATTCAAGGTTTGAGATTAAATCAAGTTCGGGTGTACATGGGCTTGGGGATTAGTTTAATCTCATTGGGTTAATCCATGGGAGTTTTTGGAAAGTCTGGGCCAATCCTACTTCGTCATGGATTTAAACTCTAGTCCTTAGGATTTATGGACAGAGGACTTAGTTATGTATTTAAATCCTATTCTCTAGGGTTTATGAATATAGTCCAGCTCGATCGTATTCACGTGACTTCCACTTCCATTCGGCCTCCCAGGAGAAGGCGTTGTGTAGTTCAACTCATTCCAAGGTTCAAAAGTAGATGCTTTATAGCTACGTCAATTTAATCATTGACAACAAAGGATGCAAGTCCAAAATATCTTTTCAGCACAATTAATTCTACTATAGTTCATCAAGGATTAAACCATAACAGATCCAAACCAAATCAATTGTTGCCCTGCATGCTGACAAAATTGATGAACCTAGCCACGTTGAGCGGTATGGTATGATGATCCGGCGGGCAGCGAACCTCCGATCATCATCTGGCTTGCTTGGAGGCGTTACCACCGCACAAGCCCCAGTTTCCTTCCATCGTCCCCGTTCGAATCTGCTGTTTGATTCACGTCATATCACCGGGTGACCGTCTGGCAGGCCGCACACCTCCAATTATTACGGGGTCTGACCACCGGACAAATTGTGCGACACGTCCCACTCTATGATCTTGTCATCTTACGTAAAACTAAGAAACCTATACCCAACCGTTTACGAGCGAGCAAGGCGGCCGGTGATGCGACGTTAGCGGAGAAGCAACGGACCCATCTCTACCACAAATTGCATGTTAGTCCGGAAACTAATATTTAATTATAAAACTTTTTTTTTCTTTTTTTTTAAATTTAAAATCAAATGACAGTACGGTAAATCAAATAATTATCAATAAATAACTCTGAATCAAAAGCAGGTGATGGTTAACAACACCAAATAGATAAAAATAATGCTTCTAAAACTTTTCAAAGAATCTTATCACTTAATTATTATATATTTAAGATTATTTGTGCCTTCATTACCAGCTCCATGTATAGTGCACGTGATGAAAAATATAAAAAGCCTTGATTATATAGGAGAAAATATTGCTAATTATAATTTTTACTTTATTTTATTTAAAAAGGTGCATTAGTTAATTAAGATGTTATTTAATTTTTTTAAATAAAAATATATGATAAAATTGTATGCATCATGCACAGAATATGCGCATTATGTACATAATTAAATGCGTGCATATGCATTCTTATTTATTTTTTATTATACACGTGGTAGCAATTAATCATCGCATATAATATATAATATTTTTTTAAAAATATCTTAAAAAAATAGGTTAGCAACATTTAATAATAATTAATTATTATATACTATGCATGTGGTATGGACAATATTATAAGAGGGCAAGAAAGGAGCGTATTAGGCGGAGAAGAAACGACAAGAAAAGGAGGGAGAAAAAAAAACAGGTACATGACCTCGCTGATAAGAACAAATAAATAAATAGAGAAAAAAAAAGGATGAGTTTATATATTATAAGAGGCAAAAATTTGGCGTAATATTATTTGTTGAAAATTATTTGTTACGGTATTCTTTACCCAAATATTAAATACATGTAAATATTAACGAAATAAAATTTTATTAGGGGCTATATAGAAAGAAAAAGCAAATAAAACCCAGCAAATGCCGGTGGTGGAGAGGCGCCGTATCGCTGCTTCTCGGTGTGCTTCCCTTTTCCGGAGAGAGAGAGAGAGAGAGAGAGAGAGAGAGAGAGCGAGAGCGAGCGCTGTGGGAGAGGCGTTGTACCAAGGAGAGCTCAGTGATCTCTCTCCGTTTTCGCATGGTGATCGACCTGTTTATCTTGGTATCAATCTCTCTCCTCCTCTTGTCGAATTTTAGAAATCGTTCCCGGTTTCACCTTTGGTTCTCGATAGGAAGAGCAAAGGCACCCAGAAGGAGGAGGGGTAGGAACGGGGCAGCAAAAGACCGCCTATACGGGTGAGGGGAGGCAGCTCCGGATCTTTTTTGTTAAGGCTTTCCAGATGATCAATCTTGTAAGGAAGGGGGTAGGAGGTATATGCTTGGGAGAAGAGGGCTGGAGGAGAACAGGAGCTGAAGTTTGAAAGGGAGCCCTTTTTATTAGACTAGATCTTTTTTCTTTCGACCAAGCATCGATTTGTTCTGCCAAAAGGGTTTCTTTTTGGGGCTTTGATAAGAAAAATGAAAAGAAGAGGCCTTTTGTTTTTTTGATTTTGCGAGGAGTTACACAACTAGGAAAAAGATATTTTTCTCACTGCTAAGTGATAATTTCTCCGAAGCATTTGAAAATATTAGGATTTTTTTCATCATTCATTTGCATTCTGTACCAAGGTGTGATCACTGATTTTTTTCAAATATGCAAGGTGACTTTTTTCAGATTAAAAAAAGGAAAAAAAGGGTTCTTGCTGATGTTTACATGAATGTCTTTTTTGTTTTGAATTGCTACAGCATCCTCCCAGTGTCAATTTTGCGATCGAGAAGGACTTTGTTGTTCAATGTCAGCTGGGACAACAGCAAGCTGGATTAAGTCCCCATTTGATGGTCTAAGAGGTTACGATGATTCCAGCATAAGGTATCTTGCCCCGCCTAATTTCTGCCTTCTTCTTCTTCTTCTTCCTCTTCTTCATTTCTTCGTGTCTGAGGATTGATTCATTAGTGTTCCAAACGTTAATAAATAAAGCGTATAGAAGGAACCTATTGCGGTGTATATGTATGTTCTTTTTATTATATTCAGTGATATGCAAATGGAAAAAATTATGAATGAATGATTGGATTGAATTGTTTTTTTTTTTTTTCATGCTAATTGGTTGCTGATTCCGATTGAAAATGGTAAGCTATTTGGATGCTCAAACAAAAATTTGTGCAGTCATTTGGGGCACTCTGTCAATTTGATTAAATTAACTAATAGTGGCTTGCTTTCCTTATCTTCTGCTTGCTCGTTTGACTGAATGTTTGTGGAGCAAAATAATAAAGTTTTCAAACTCTAGGCAATAGTAGATATATGGGCATGAATTCAGGAATGGGTTCAGTGATTGTGACCTCAGGCTTCATAAAGTAGGAGGGCAGGCATTTTTTTTTTTAATGACACCAAAAAGGGCTTCATGCCTCAGAAACAGAACACCTTGGGTATCAGCTTGAGCTAACTAAACTAGAAAACTTGGGAACTCTAACTTCCATCTCCTCTGCTACTGATATTTTGCTGCCCAGTTTGCCAAATAGCCGGCAACCTGGTTGGCTTCTCTGTAAACATGACCACAAACCACCTCTAAAGTAGAAGAAAAGATAGCCTTAAGATCTCTTAAGAAAGGGTGGTGGCATTCTGAGGAAATTTGCAACCATGATATGACTGTATCTGAGCACCATTCCACCACAAGTTTTGACATCTGAAAACTTTGTAATACCTTCATAATCCCATACCAGGTAGCTATAAACTCCACCATTGGTACTTACCTAACTAATACAGGGATAGCCATCGCAACCAACATCCTGCCCACATGATCATTCACTACTATCCCAGCACCAGCAGGGCCAATGCGAACCAACCACCAAAATTTATTTTCAGAAAACCTGAACGAGGGGGTATCCATTTGACAAGAGTTGGACAAACCCCATGAACATGTGGAGAAGCATCCCAGAAACCAATTCTAGCATTGTTTGGCATCCTGTTTAAGAGAAACATTTCAGAGGCTTGACTCTTATCCTGCCTTGACTGCCATGTCGCATTGAAGTCTTCCCCTTAAAAATAGTACTTATTTCTCCCTTTCCAAATCCACCACGAAATGTTGCTTACTAAAATTTTGTCTTCCTTAATTTGAGCACTCCTTGGCACGTGAAAGAAAAATCACAAGTCTGCTGAATCAAATGAAGCCCACAGAAAGCATGATGACTGAACTGTTCCCATACTTTAGTAGATTCCATGCATTGAAAAAAGGTATGATCTTCAGTCTCATACACTGAACCACATCTCTGACATGCTGGCAAGAACCCTGGGATTCTAGATGCCAATAATGCATACGTTGGAAGCCCCCTATGCCACACCTTCCATAGAAATATGAGAACATGAGGTTGACACTTGAGCTCTCTGTCCACTCCTTGCAAAGCTTCAGAAAGTTCCTTTGTTGATAATTTAGATCTGTAACCCTGGCCCCAGCAAAGTAAGTCTTCCTGACTAGTACCACCGATTGTTGCATTTTTTATTTCCTGGGCCAATGATGGAGTGAATATCTGAGAAAGGAGAGCCTCATTCCAAATACCTGGGAATACAAACAAGTATTTGACTATAAGAAAGGCTGAGATAGCGTTCATAGCAAATATAGCAGGTTGTCTATTAAGGGGGGTGAAAGAGAACCAAGGATGACCACCAACATTGACTCTATCCCCCTACCCAAACATGAATTTTTTACTAGCTGATTACATGTAGTTGTATCATGTTGTCTTAGTCTATTTCAAACAAAATTACTATCTTAACACCCCCCACCCCACCCCAACAAAAAAAAAAAAAAACTAAGCTGAACAAATGTAAATGAGATTACTGGAAATGAATCTTTAAATTCCTTTTTCTTAATGCAGGTTTGCATGCTTTACATCTTCTCTTCCTGTCTTTTTTTTGTCTCTTAAATTGTAAATTGCATCTTTTGTCTAGTTTTGACTATACTAAGTAAATTATGTTCAATTTTTTAGATTAAGATACAGGAGCTCTTTCTTTGGATCTGCGCGCCCGTATTGGTTGCCTACACACAGGAGCTATCTCTTTCAAAAGTTCATGTTGCTGCTGATTACTCTGACTCAGTGCCTGATTCACCTAGGCATGTGGGACATCGAGGTTATCATCCTCTTGAAGAAGTGAAAGGCCATGAAAAGAACAAGGATATACTGCTTACAGATGCTGAAATAGCCAGGACAACTGTCGAGGTGACCCTATCTTGTTTAGGAGATAGATTCCTGCTATGTTCAATATATATAATTTGATACCTGCTATGTTCAAGATTAATTACAACTGCCACTAAACATTTTTAAGTGTATAGTTTTCCTGGTTGTGCTCACTGCTCAAGCATTTGTTTTCATTATTTTTGTCAAGTTATTAGCTTCATCCAATCATTGTCTTTAGTTGGCTTCGAATTCATCTTTTCTTTGGTTTTTTTCCTGTAAACTGGGACACTGTAAGAGTATGTTCATAAATTTGTACTGTTACATGCTTCGAATGTCTTTATTTACATGGTATCAAAAGCAGCTAATAACATACCCTTAGTTACATAATAGCAGGAGGATGATGCTTCTTGTTAATGTAGGCCAATAGCAAGGCATTGCTGGTATTTCCTGGAAGGGTACACAGTGAACCACATGGACATGCCTCATGGGCTGAATTTCAGTATGTAATTGATGACTATGGAGGTGAGAATTCACATGGAATACACTTTTTGTGCCTCCATAATTTTTCCTAATATGCACTTAATCTTTTCCTTTTATGAATAAAAAATTCCAGATATATTTTTGAATTATTTGATGATGAAAACATATTGCAAGATCCTGCTGCCAACAACCCTGTGGTTAGTGAATTTTTTGCATACACTTTGAAGTTTTTAATTTTCTTTACAATAAGAAGCTTCGTCATTGTTCACTGATCTTGTTGTCTTGCTTGCCTTGCTTGCAGACAGTGCTGATTGGGATGGATGCTCCTATCCATGGAGAGAACAAAATGGTAACTATTAATTTTGAAGACCTTATGGACGATGACAATATGATTGACATATCATTTGATGATGATCATAATGAGGTTTGTGATATTTTTTTTTCCTACTGCCTTTTTTTTTTTGTCCTGTGCAAGTGAGCAATTAAATGATCCTCGGGACATACATTCATTTGCCTGTTTACTATTAACAGATTGGTGATACAGAAATAACCGATACTCTTATAGAGTGGGGGATGCCAGATACATTGCGTTGGATTCATCCATTGTATTTTGCAAAATGTTTGTCGAGGGTAAATATTGATAAACTATTTTGTTGCTTAATTTATTTAAGGGAGAGCTCATATTCCGATCATAATTCCGGATAAATTATATTTCTTTCATGGTTTTATGGTCATTAAAACTTTTTTTACTTGTATGATTTTTGACTGATAGCTGAAGGAGAATCAATCTTAATAAAACATCATGAGGAGTTATAACTAATATTGTAACATGATATGCGGCTGTTGAATGCGGCAAACTTGCAGTGATGCAGTGAACTCTGGCATTATCTTAAATGCATATATTTATATTGTTGATAACCCAAACACACATATACTTTATAAATTACATGCAAAATCTAACATTATGTGGGCCTTGTGCAGCCAATAATTATGACTCTCATAAATTTATAGGACATTATATTTTGATATTTTGTACATTACATATTGAGAATGTATTGAGCCATGGTTGTTTGGAGCAGTCCATAGGCTGCTTAATAGATAAGATCTACATATATGGTGAATGTGACATTTGAACTGAATGTGCTTGCTTGTAAAATTGCATAATATTATTTGATTAACACTAGCTAATCTGGCTATCATGATGATGTCAGGTAATATCAGTATGACTGATCAGATATATTATTGCAAAGCCAAAACCTTACTATAGCATGTGTAATATTGCATAGGATGCCTTTGCTAAAATGAAAGCTGCGATTATATTTCTTGCTCCCAGGTGTTGAGAGAATCAGTTTGGAAGGCACAAAAGCCACATGTTATTCCATGCGATCACCAGCTTGGGTAGTGCTAATATATGCTTTCATCTTCAACAGAGGTGAAAGAGGAGTAAGTTATGGTTCAAGACATTGAACATTGCAAAAGAAAGCTGCTGAATGAAGATGGTTAGAGATGGACAAGGGCTGGCTTAAGGCCCTATCAAGTGGGACCGGATTAGTTTGGCCTTGGTTGGGTCAGCATATGTTCTGGCTGCAGGCTAGGCTTGGGTTTAGTTTTTAAAGCCTGAAATAAATTCTAGCTGAAGAGTTTATGTGTGGTTTAAAACCCTAAACTTTCTCTTCATTTTCATCCTCCCCGCTCTACTTGCATTGCAATGGGTTAAATGTCCCACCATTAGATTGCCTTCAGCAGCCATTAGGTAAGGCAATTATTCTTGAAGTTTCTCAGGGGCTTCTGGAAAGAAAACAGAAGAAAGCTATACTCATTAACACTATTCATAGATTAGAGAAAATTGCTATAAGCTTTTCAAGCCCATATGGCTCAGTCAGGATCAAAAACCTTGACATCATCAATTGGGTTTATACAATATTTTGGAAAAATGCTGCTGCATAAAGTTCCTGCTATATATGCCTTGATATGTAGAGCAGATTGTCTGGCTGAAATTATCTTAGGAGAAGCTAATGTTGCATTATAATGAGCCTGAGACAACACACTGAATCTTTAATATTATAACAGACCATGTTTGATCAACTGCAAGAATGCCATTCCTCACTGAAAGGGACATATTGGCTCCAAATGTATGCATTAAGAGTGTGCCATTACTCTTGTTATTCATGAATCATGAGTACTATATGTATGGCATATGCACTAATATATGAAGTTTTATGTCCATAGCTGCAAGTAAACTCTGATATAGGGGAATCTCATTTCTCATGCACTCACCATCAGGACCTTCCTTTTTCAGCAAATCAACAGTTACTTCTGCTGGGTAAATCAATAACCAAGATGCTGTAAACAATTTTGTACATTATATTCTGCCTTGTCACTCAACTAGGTGAGATGTGATGTGGAAGATCTCGTAAAGTTTTGTTTAGTGGATATTAAATCCATCTTTTTACTGTCATTCCCAATTTCCTCTATCGTAAACAAACATACATAAAAATGTGTCAATAGGGATTTAAGGGTTTAATTTAAGTCCCTTTTACCTTTTGCTTTTATATGACATCTTTCATTGCATGCAGCATCAATTCATCTCTAACTGGACCTATTCTAGCTTTTGTCCTCACGTGTTGAGGGCAACTTAACCATTCTTATACCCTTGGCTGCTTGTAGGCTGCCAGTAATTCTAACTGTCCCTTCATATTTTGTTATACATGCATAATGGCACTCTAATCAATACTAAGCATTTATTTGCATATGAGGTCCTTATTGCCAGGTACTCTGCTCTCTACAGTAATGAAATTGGTTGGCTTGAGTGGATTGGATAACAAGTTGAAGTCAACTAGAAGACTGCTTTGAAGTGCTAAAAAATAATTGTTTGTATTTTATGGCAATGGGGCATGTTGAAATGCTATTATTTTATGCCTTGGAAAACTGAAGATGATGAAAATAGGACACTTCTGCATTTGTAACAAAGGAGATTCATTTCATTTATGACACTGACGATGACAACATATCATCTTTCATTCAGCACAGAATATTTTTCCAAGTAATGAATCCCAATTATGATACTGCCAAAATTCCTTTTTCTTTCTGTAATTGTGCAGGCGGTTCATACCAAGCAGGCAAGGAAGATGGACTGGCCATCAAATGGTCTTTCTATTGTGGGATGTCTCAGACCTGCTTTTATAGATGAAGAATCTTATTTAAGGCGGTTATTCTACCGCAACGATGGTGATGGTTATGCATCAGATTGGAGAGGTATTTCATGCCCTGGCAGTAGATAATTAATGGAATCACTATCTAAATGAAGATACTGTAGCGTGCAATCTTCTGCCCTATTGCTGATATTATGTCCTAATGTCTTAGTAAAATTCTGCAGATGAATCTGAGAAAGAAGAAGGACAAGTGGCTGGGACTTATGACTTAATTGGTAATGTAGTGTAACAAAGATATTTCTTTTCTTTGTCAGATGTCCCTTTTTCTTTGATAAACAATATATCTTTTGTATACCTAGATGGTGAAATATTGAGATTTAATTCCAAAGGTGATGGAGGCCACATTAGTTCAACACTTTACAAATTGGAAATTATGTCAATGGAGCTACAGTCTGTGTATGGTGATCAGGTAAGTTATTTGTACCGAGCAGTTGGGTACTGAACTAAATGCCCTTTTAGTTTTGTCTATCCATCAAAAAATGACACCTTGCACCCATACAGAAAGATTTGTATTTGGTGGAGGCCATTAGTCATTAAAGTCTCTGTTTTTTTTTCTTCCCCTCTTCTCTTCACTTTTTTCTTCCTCTCCCCAGCCCCCCCCCCCCCAACACCTCCTCTTTTCTCACCCAAATATTTTAATGGATGCAGTCCATGATAGGCCTGAAAGATTTTCAGGATGCTGAACCTGATGTTCTTGCACAATCTGCTTCAGCAATCATCAAGCGCATTAATGAGTATGGAGTGCAGTGCAACGCTGCTCTCAAATCTCTCTGTCGCAAGAGGAAGGGACTTATTGTTGAGGTTTGTTTTCTTGTTGCATAATTTCCAATTTGTATTTTAGTTTGCATGAGATACTCTGCTGTTCAGATGCTTGCCATTGAAGGGAGAATTTATTCTTTAGCTATAAATGGTATGTTATTCTAATTGAAAATACTATACTGTCATCGTTAGCTGTAAAGTTTGCCATCGCACAGGTCAATTCTCTATTTAATTTAATCATGGTGCTGTAATGTCATTAAGCCTATCATTAAGGAATACTGTTCTTCCATAAAGGCTGAGTGAGCCTTGGTGCAACAGTAAAGTTGCTCCACTGTGACGTAGATATCATGGGTTTAAAACACGGAAAAAGTTTCCTCACATGCGGGGGTAAGATTGCATATACATTCGACCCTACCCTATAATGGCGGGAGCGTTGTGCACAGTGCACTGAGCCACCCTTTTTGTTGCTCTATAAAGGTTGGTTTGATTTCTCTTTTTATGCAGAAGATGCTTTTGAGCTATACTTTTGTTTAAGATCTAGATGGATCTTTGCTGATTAGACAGTTTTTTAATCATTTTTACAATTTTTTGTTGGAGAAAAAGCAATCAGTTGAAGTGATTGACCGCAATCTGCTCTTTTATGCAGAAAGCAAATCTGATTGGTGTTGACAGTCTTGGCATGGATGTAAGAGTGTTTTCTGGATTGGAAGCCCAAACTATTCGCTTTTCATTTAATTCTCGAGTAAGTTTTTCTTAAAAAAAAATAATAAACATTCTATCCTTAAAAATTCTATACTACTTCATTCTTACTTATGCTTCCCTTGATTCCGTATTAATTAATGATTTAATAACAAATAGTTAACAAAAGAGACATACGTGGTTGCAGTGGTGGTTAATCTTGTCTCAGGAATGACATCCTTGACCTTACATTCTAATTTGTGTGGTCCTTTGAGGTGCTAGGTGTGAGATTTAAGTACGAGGCTTTAGTTGCCTTCTTCTCCCAACTTGCTAAGTCAGCTTGTTGAGTGGATCTTCCTCCTGCAAAAATTTGTCTCATGATTTAACATTGCATTATTGAACTCATGTTGGTTTGTGTGCAGTGTATTATCACATCATATGCCACAATATCTATCCTCACTTAAAATCTTGGTAGAAATATTATTTAATTGATCAGAGTACTAGAATATAAGACATGCTGTCATCAGTTAACTTTATTCCTGAGTTTGTCCATGTAATTCTCCCACCTCTTCCAGTGATAGTGTTTCAAGTGAGCTTTACTTAAATTGTTTGGAATAATGTTTGGTCTTATTTAGTTGGTAGACGAGGACTCAGTGATGTATCATCTTTTGGTATTTCTCCTGAAGGTGTCCATGTATTCTCCCAGTACACTAGTGACTTGGTATATCAACAGGCTTTATTATAGTTGTTGTCTCATTTCAACTAAAGCATTCTCTTGAGCAAGCATTATGGTTAAGATAACCTTTTGAATTTATGTTCATTTTGCACCTTTCTAGACAGTGGACCAGTATAGTTGAAGTATTGCAAGTTGCAACTCCTTGTCAATCTGAGTTACATAACTTTGCTTCTTTCTCCACAAGAACTTGCCCTTCATAGACACCGGACATCTGATGAGCTAAAATATATCCCTTCTACCTCTTGATGCATGCTCTCTCTCTCTCTCTCTCTCTGTGTGTGTGCACACAAAGAGAGCACCGCTAATGCAATTCATTGCTAAATCCCCATTGACTTTACCAACTGAACCAGTAGACTCGCTCATCTTGAACTTGATCACCCTTTCATTTATTAAATTTTATATTTTTTATAGTGTTTCTTCTTCGTATGAGTCACCTTAAAACTTCTGCTACCAAGCTGATATTTTAACAAGAGCACAAAAATCTATGGCTAAATTTCCATAGTCATAAACAAGAAGCTTGCCGACCCCATTTAGGTGGGAAAAGGCTTAGATGAGTTGAGTTGAGTTTAAACAAGAAGCCTGATCCCATGAATTTGGATCCCTCTGGATTCTTCTCCTCCATGGGATCCCATCTATGGTAAAGTTGAATTGTATTCTAATATCTTTTTTCTACTTGCATTAAATTCTCTCTTCTAATCCTTTGATCTAATCTGAAATCTTCTTTCATGCAATTCTTATAATTCCATCTTTCTTTAGGAACTAGAATAGATGAATAACACAAACCACTGTTTATAAAGGCTGATGCAGTATGTGGGCTATTGAGGGACAGCATGGTGCATATGCAGTCATAATTTTTTTCAACTATTTATGAAATAAATAAATTACATAATAAAGTATCAATACTGACAGTACTTTTTTGGGTAAATAGTATCAATATCAATTACAACTAACTATAGTTATCACTACCAAGGATTTAATACCTAGAACAACAGTTACAACAGGTAATATATTAACATTATTAATAATTGTCTCACTGCGAACCTACATCGAGTCTAACTATCATACTGAACCTTCTGTTTGACCTTGGAATGCTAAGATGGCTGCATAGGCTTACCTCACAATGCTAACTGGCTACATGAATCCTGTAGGATGCAGCTGCATGCACCATATTTTATATCACTGACCGATGTGACAAAGTCACATATAAATTATTGTTGGATGATAGCCAGATCCATGTGAAACTTTGTCAACCATTTACATTTGCATGTGTTAGCTTGTTTGCTATGTATAGCAAAATTATTTCTTCATTCTCCCCTTCTGGCACCTACTTATTTGATCTTCAGTTCTGGTTTTATGATTTGTTTGCCCATTTAGTTTCACAATATCAGATGTTATTCAGCTGGTTGGTATCTTCAATTAGATTCCCTTGTCATCTGAGTTTCTGCTCTTAACTTTGTTTTCCTCGTGCAGGCTCTGTCTGAAAGTGCAGCTGAAAAGAAGATCAAGAGAATGCTTTTCCCACGCTATCAACGTAAAAATTTAAGAACTCCAAGTGATGGTGTGAGGGATCAAAAATTTTAATTTTTCTTTTATTGTGTACCAAGGCTCATCTTGGAATGAGTTAAATGATGATGTTAATTCTCAAGTGGTATCAGTTTTGCCTTGTATTTTTATGCACACATGCGCTTGTCTGCTTCCAAAAGCACACAAGACTGGCAACACAATAAGGATAGGCGATCTCTAACTGTTTGGGAACCTCAGAGTTTTAGGCGGTCTGAGTACCAAATTAATTATGCCACCACGCTGACAAGAGTTGAGGGTTGTTGCTATGTTAGTGAAAATATTTTATCAATAAATTTAATTTAATTGAAGAAAATTTTTTCTATTTATCTGTATGTAACTTAAAATTGGCATGCAATCTGTGGCATGATTTTTTGTGAATGGCTGTGACTAAACAAAATGATTCCATGTTGTGCTTCATGCTTTGATGGAACCTAGGTGGGATTTAAGATTGCAGTATTTTTGGGATCTGTTTAGATCCAATTGGATTTCAGAACCGGTCTTACAACCATCTTACTTTTAGAAACTTAGATTTTACATTTTACAGCCAATGATCAATTTTATGGGGCCATTACTGCTCCAGTTCAGGCTTCTATTTTGTGCACGATTATCTGTTTTGCGTGTTCTCTCTTGTATTATCAGTTGTAGTGCATCGAATCAAACAGCCATGGTTTCATCAAGGGGTCCAGAAGAAATTTGTGGATCAGCAGGTCCCCTCATCAATTTTTTTTTTTTACTACGTGACAACATCAAATTCAGTTATAAAAAATGCATCTGTAAACTGACTCTGTAAAGAAATACCAAGCGTGCTTATCCAACTGTCATCCGTCTAAAACGCTGGTGATCACACAACCCTTTATTTTTTTTATTTTTTGAGTCTATTTTTTTTAAAAAAAGAAAAATCAAAGAAAACTTGAATAAATGGTGAAGAAATATAATATAAGTTATCTTGGACTTGCCACCACGGCACAAGTGGAAGACATGAATGATATAAGAGTGAACACAGCGATAAAATGAGAATGAGAAAGAATGACACAGGTCTTGTTATGCCACAGGGAACAGCAATTGCAGTATATGTAGAAAGAAGTACACTAAAAGCCATATCAATTGCGCAAGAAACATCAGGTATTGTGTAATGAAGTCACAACATGGTTATCAGCATGGTGGCCAGCCAGAAGACAAAAATGGAATACAACAGATATTGGTTAGCTCATAAACCACACAACTCACACATCCCATTTCCTTATAAATGCTAACTAGTTCTGATAATTTTTCAGGCTGCTACTGCTGTTTGCTTCTCGGATTAGAGTAGTTGGTAAGGATCCTTCTCACTGCACCATTGGTTTCTTTCTTGTGCGTTGTCCAAGCTTCTTTGGCAGCTTTCTTAGCTACAATGAAAGCCTATTTAGCTACATCAGCAGAAGCCAAGCGTTGATGCTTTTCATCTCCAGGTCTTGGGTTCCTGGACGTGGTGGTAGATCCTTGTTGCTTTTCATCTCCAGGTCTTGGGTCCCTGGGCGTGGTGGTAGATCCCTGAACCAAATTGTTGACCCCAGACTCTTCATCTCTTTCCTTGGCCTCAGCAACTTGGGCTACATTCTCAGCTTCTGTGGCCCATCTGCATTCGAAGAAGCATTAGAATGGTTAATGTCTGTCTTGCTTGAAGATTTCATGGAAGCGAAATACTTTTATGGTAGGTAGGTACCCAGAATAAATCACAAGGCCAACAACAACAGCTCCAAAGCTATGAAGTACATCCAGTCAACCTGCAGGGCATGAAATTTCACTTAATTGAACTTTTAAGTTTGATAATTATTATCCATTATCAGAGGAACTGATCTGCAACCTTCTGATGATAAGCAAAGATGCGGATTAAAACAGCCCACATGTCCGATGTCAGCAGTGAAAGGTTTAGCATGGTCGATCCACTTATCTGGTGTGATCATAAAGAACAAAAAGAAAGGATAAATTATTAAGTGGATAAAAATGAGTGGGATGGTAAGAGTTTAATTTTTCAATCCAGTGAATTTCAGCTTATTCATAATTTGTCAGTATTTGCATACTTTAATCCCATTAATAAATAACCACAGATTTATGAAAGCAACAAAAGTACAGTTGGTTTTGGGTTTGGACAGGTCCAACTGTCACATTCTCAAAGGTTCAAATCCTAATGGTGGGTGTCCCACAATATTTTTCTAAGATAAAATAAACAACAGATAGGAAAGACATGCAAATACCATCACTGATTATATAGATCTGTCCAATAGAGAAGTGCTGCAAAATGCCAGCAAAAGGATTGCAATGAGCATGGTCTAAGGTATATTAATTTTTGGCACTGCTATCCAACCAATCCATACATAACTAAGTTGTAGATCCATTCTGATGGCCTTCATTAGCTAAAGAAAGACCACTAGATATGAAAACAAAATCAGTTGTTATCCTATGACAAAATCCATGTAAGCAATGTGTCAAAACATTTTATCTACGTTAATCAAAAAAAATTGATGCGTTAAAACTTCTGCTTAAATATAGAGTAATAGCATTATGAAATCCATACACAATCTTGAACACACCTTGAGCACGACTGGTACTGTAGAATAGAACAAGAACATTGCTAATGCAAACCCAAGAAATGGAAGCACCTGAAGACAAATGTTAGACAAGAAAAAAAAAAAATCATAAGTTCTGCCATATGATAATCTCACTGGAACGTGAAGTAAAAATAACAAAACTTCGCTATGTTTAAGAAGTTATGAATATAAGAGCTCTTTCATTAGTCTAGACTCCAATAGATTGCCAGTGCAACTATATAATCATGCTGTCATACAGCTAGAGGAGGGGAAAAAAAAAGGCCAAACTTTGTAATTCTTTTTCTAACACATTACATCCACATAACATGCATACTTGAGAGTACGAATACATCCAGCAAGATAAAGCATCCATTCTCTTAATCTGAGCAACTAAAGTAAGCTATAACATCGACTATAAAATGGTGGCAGAAACAAAAGCAACCCAATATATATGTTAGCAAAAAGGTCAAATTCAGCATGGTGGCCATATTCTATTATAATAATCACTGAAGACATGAATCTCATGCTTGTATGGTCCATGGGTTTGATTGTTTTCACCAAACTACTCCAAATTAAAACAATAACAAGAGTAAATTTCTCCAAAAAGATCCATTCCACAAGATATGAGTGTAAGTATGTTACTGTCTTCTTTTACATGAATTTTTATGGCCTTGATAACACAGATACGCCAATAAACAGATGTCTTGGAATCCCATTCAAAGTGGAGAAATAGAAAAATTATTCTGGTGTTTATTTTGAATTTTCGATTTCTATCTATTCCAAAAGCCATTCGGAAAACTATATGGGATTAAACATTTGAATAAACATATTCTATTCTATGAAGGATTTGTTGTAGGATGAATAGATTTCTATTGGTGCAATATTATCTACTGTGCCATCTCAAGTTTGAGGAAAGGTAATGGTACAGCAGTTGCAGGGTAAAGAAGCAGAGAAGGCAGTGATTTTAATCCTTACCACTGCTAAATGGAATCTGATTCTTATAATTATGTTTCCTGTTCTGGCACAGCTTGGTCATAGGATAATGTGGATAGGATGAGGATAAGGACATGAAAAACATACTTTTTTTAAAAAAAGGTAGGCTAAACTACAGTTTTAACTCTTGAACTTAAAAAAGGAAGTGTTACTTTGGTTCCTAAACTTTAAAAAATCATTAAACAGGAGAGAAGCCGTTTGATTCTGTTAGATGTGGCAACGAGTGCGGCATCCATGATGGCAAAATTAAGTTAAAACCCGTTACCAAACCGTTAACCTATTAACCTAATATCCAGTAACCCATTAAAAAAAAACCGTTTATTTTCCCCCTCCTCCCTTTTCCTACCAGTGCGCTCCCCACTCTCCCAACCAATGCGCCCCCTGGTCCCCCCGCTCGGTGCTGCCACCGCTCGCCTCTCGATCGTCGCCGTCGGCTCTTGCCTCCCTCCCTTCTCTCACCCCCGACTCCCGCGTTCCGGCCATGCCGCTATCAGCTCCGCTTCCTGCCTTGACATTAGAAACTATTGTAACAGGCCATTCCAAGAGCTTGATTCTTGGAAATGTACCTTTTTTCTTGATCTTTTTGACATCTTGATCCTTGATCTCTTTGATTCCCATTATTTGGAGCTGGACTCATGCTTCCATGACTGCCAACGGCAAGCCCACCTTGGTGTCTACCGTTAAAAAATAATTTTTGTTCTTTGCAAAAATTCCTTCCTAGAAATTGCTAGAAATTTAATCTAAAAATTTTTAATGCACAAAGAAATTAAAATTAAAAAAAAGTTGAGAATCGAGCCGAGACGTGATAGACATTGCCCTAAGGATCAGTTTTTGTCCCTTCGTGTAAGTTATTGGCGATCTATCCCCAAGGTACAATGATCGGCTCGATCTGAACCTCCTACCATGAGTACAATCGCATGGAAGTGTAACCCAATGACTCCTTCAAATGCCCAAACAAAAATTAGTAAATATCAAAGAACAAGAAATTAAATTTAAAATAAAAAGTTAAGAGATCTGCCTTTGCCTTTCCTTTTTATTTTTCGAAAGAGAGTCAATGTCACATCAGCAGCATAGAGAGACTCCAATGCAGCCAAAGAGGAGTCCTTACACTCTTTTTCTCTTTCGGCTACTTTTTTCTTGCCAAAAGATTAACTGGGAGATGAAGACCTGCTGCTCATTTATCATTTTGGCCGTTGGCCTTCCAAGCATTCCATGAGCATTCACGGAATGCTCGTGCTCTTACGAGCGGTGGAACGCTCGCATTGTGAGCATTAGCAGAACGCTCGCCTCGCAAGCATCCGGTCTCACCCCACGCGAGTGTGAATGCTCACATGGGTCCTTTTTCTATTTGAAACTTTTTTCAACAATCCCCCATAAAAGTTTTAAATTAAAAAAATATAAAATAAAATCATAAATTTTAGAGCATCTTATACTGCATAATAGGTGAGCTGTTCTGTGGACTTGAACCCCACTTAGTATTGATTGTATACATCTGAAGGAACTATAGTGGATTAAACCTTGAACTAGGTCCTTGACTCAGACTTCTACTATGAATCAATTGGGTTTAAGTAAACGGCGCATATTAAAGGCCTTGCGCTTAGTACCTTGATTTTTCATGAGAATTCCTTAAGATTAGCCCAAACCAAGGTATTCGTGACTAATACCCTATAGACAACCTACTTCTTATGAATTTAAAGTTTTTATATTAAATTTTTAGTAATTTCTAGGAAGGAATTTTTGCAAAGACAAAAATATTTTCCAACATCTACCTGGTAATGGAATTGGATCAAAGACTTGCTAGACTTCAAAATATAGAGAGAGCCAGGCTCAAAGTTTGCAACACCTCATCATCAAAGAGAGCTCTGGCAAGAGTCTCTTGCAGGCCATTGTCTTGTGGCCCAAGGACATGCTGAAGCCGTGACATGAGTTCGTACCCACGGCTGTCCTCTTGGATGGCTAAGTTGTAGTCGAATGGTGGATCCTTCATCCATGGATATGCCATTAATTGTTTCTCCTATGATCTCTCCTTCTATAGCATTTGATAGCAGTAGATTGTGTGGCTTTGTTTACAAGCAGAAGGAAAGTTTTGAAGGGCTTTGAAGGTCTAGTGTTCCTCTCCGTATATACATTGGTAGGTTGGAAATGAAAAAGAGCGAAAGAAAGATGCTTAGAAACTTGGGAAAAAAAATTAAAGAAGTCTTTATTATTGGTGAGAGGCCAGAAGGCGATGATGGGAGAAGCAGCAATGGGGGAGGCAGTGTTAACGGGAGAAAAGAGGAAGTGGAGAAGAAAGCCAGGAGAAGGCAGCGAGTAGGCGGCAGTAGGAGGGGAGGGAGGCGGGAGGCGGCGGCAAGTGGGCGACAGTAGGAGGGGATGCAGAAGGCAGTGGCGAGTAGAGGCG
Organism: Calamus simplicifolius; assembly: GCA_900491605.1. Lineage (NCBI taxonomy): Eukaryota > Viridiplantae > Streptophyta > Magnoliopsida > Arecales > Arecaceae > Calamus > Calamus simplicifolius. Next base: position 377,053 of record UESW01004331.1, read on the forward strand.
GCGGCGGGGAGCAGTAGGAGAAGGGAGGTGAGGAGTGGATGGCGGCAACTGAGATGCAAGCGGTGGCGTCAAATGGGGGAACCGGGGGGAGGGGGGCGCATGGGTTAGGACTTACTAGGGAGGGGGGAGGTGGGAAAGAAAGAGTAAATTTTTTTTAATGGGTTATTGAATATTGGGTTAACGGGTTGGTAACGGATTTTAACTTAATTTCATCATCATGGATGCTGCTTGTGCTATCAGGTCGGATAGAGTCAAATACGTCTCTTTTATTTAATGGTAGGGATCAAAGAAAAATAAAAAAAAAGTTTAAGATTACTTTTGTAACTTTTTAAAATTTAAGAATCAAAATAACAGTTGGAAGGTCAAAACTGCAGTTTAACCAAAAAAAAAGTATTCTAGCAAAAGGACAAATGCCAACAAAGCATAGCATCTTGATTAGATGGAATGTATCAACAATAATCCTCAAGTTCAAACAAATTAGCCTTGACATGTCGCTTCAAAATATCCTCCCCTATGTTATTATATACTTGGAGGATCATATGAAACAATTATTTTACAAACAACTACTTAGGATAACATTATGTCATCTTCCAATCATAATGATTCTGTATTTCTATCATATCCTTAGTCCAACTAATGAATAACATTGATGTCATGGTTCGGTCCTACGAGGATGGTGATGTCTCAGCCATCTTATCTTGTTTCTATGGGAAAATGGGATTAGGATAGGGGTGGGATGCTAAAAACTCATTTTATGTAAGGAAAGAAAAAGAAAGAAGAAGGGGGAAGAAAGGATAGAAAAGAAAGGAAAGAAGGAAAAAGAAAGAAAAAAAAGGAAAGGAGAAGAAAAGGAAATAAAGGAAGGAAAAAAAGTAAAGAATAAAAAAAAGAAAGGATGGGAGAAGAAAAAGAAGGAAATAAATAAATAAATAAATAAGAAATAAAAGAAAAAAAAGGGGAAGAGAGTGTGTGAGAGATAGGGATAGTGGATTACTGAGACAATACTAACATAGCCATTAAAATAGGATTGGGGCATCTTATTCTATGAAAAAATTAAGATACCTTTATCTCATGAAATTTAAAACCTTAATTGTAATTATGTAGGGCCATTTTATTATTTAGTTTTTTTGTGCTTTTCTTTTTCTGACATTAGTAGACACAAATCCTTGAACACTTGATGTTGTTTAAACTTTCAACAACAAACTCTAGTAAGGCAACAGGGAGGTGATGGCAACTGTACTATTCCTTATTTAAATATATAAATAGTTATGCATTTACTAACCTTTTGAGTTATCAAAATTTGTCTTTGGAACAAATTTATTAACCATATAAAGTGTGACATGTAAAATCATCATATATGCTTAAAACACATGCATAAGAAAAGTTGCACACACATATCTAAGCAGAATAGATATATCAAAAAGGTGATATAAGAGTTAAATCAGCATGAGTGATTAAGAAATTAAAGTGGTAACAGCACATTATCATTTAAGGTTTTTTTTTTTTGTGCGGGGGGCTTGCATGTCTATGTGTATCAGAGAGAGAGAGAGAGAGAGAGAGAGAGACTTACTGCACCCACTGTCCAGTGGATAGATTTAAGCTCATTGCGCTCAAGTATGCTTCTAGAGATTGATTAAGGGAATGAAACTTTGAACTTTGCTTAAGAAAATGAAAAGGTGACAATTACCCCAAACATTTATATCTATCATCAGTTCTCATTGACAGAAAACCCAAAGCAAAGTTTATCTCTGTGCCAGGAAACCCAGTTCATTTAAACTTAAACTCCAGTACAAACATTCAATCAGTGAAAAATCATAATTAATAAAAAAATCAATGAAAATATTAAGAATGCCACTCAGTAACAAAAAAGGTCGCCATCATCATCATCATCTAAATCTTTTCGCATCAAACATGGTGTCAACTATGGAACTTCAACAAAGAGTGGAAAAGATTCTAGAAAGGATCTAGCATTTCCAAACAGTGGTCAGCCAAACTTCCAATTTCCTTGCAGACACAAACTTAGGTAGGAGAAGGTAAGTCTTCAAGTCTACAAGGCTAGTTGGTAGGCAGGGAAATTACCATTATTGGTCACAGGTTAAGCTCATGGAACTAATGAGTAACCTTCCAATATTCTCTTGGATTTGAAATAGTGTACACAAAGAGAAAAATAACATAAGGAGCTGTGTTTCATCTCTAAAGGAAAAGAAAAAAAGGTCCAAAGTGCCAAATTAAATACAGTTCATATAAAAATGTAAATCTGAATGTAAGTAAATGAAATTGAATCTTACAGGGCTCTCATCCAACCTTTAATTTATAAGATTGCCGCTTTTTTTAATTATAGTTCATGAACTATGGGAGATCTGCAAATGAGAGTTCACATAAAAATAATTACACAATTGATAGCTATGCTGGTTAATCATGACCTTTATTACAACAAAATTTCTTGCATGAAATTTATAACCATCCACGATGTAACCTTTGCCCTGTGGTATGCTGTATTGGTGCAGAGATGACAAATTTATTCTAGTAATGCTTCAGGCAGTGTTATAAGAACTCAAAAGGACTATGAAATTGCATGACTATCTGCACAAAGAGGACAAGTATTATAAAATAAATAAACATGGCTGCTCAATAGTGTACATCTTTAATCTTATGTGGGAAGATCATATTGTGGTGGTTGTTCAAGCCAATCAGGATTTAAATACACCCATTTTACCTGAGATCTTTTGTCTGCTGATTCTACCACCAAAAAAACAAAAAAAAAAAAGAGATTGGTGTTCAGAAACCTGTTGCTAGATGATATGAAAAAGGAGCTGCATGATAACTCTAGTAATGTCTCAAATACATTAATGTCTGAAAAGCCACCTGAAGATTATATGTGGATGGAGGCTTTCTATTAACATGCTCCAATGAATAACATAAAACGTGTGGTGTTAAATCGGCCTCTACTGATTACTTATTCAGTTAAATGACAAAGGATACATTTGACAGACACTGACAACAGCTCCAAATGTGCCAAGCATTGCCATCAATTCAACTCTGTCACCTTTCTTCACAATAAACTCCTGAAGAATGTTACTGAGATGATGTTAAGTTCGATACATGAGAAAAGATTATTTTGGTTGATGTCAAAAAGAAGCCAAAACAACAAGTTTCAAGGAGAATGTTAATTTTCTTTTGTAGATTGTCATATAATAGAAGCAGAATAACATATCCAACAAAATTAATAATTGACAACTGTCAACTCTGGAGGGAGAAAAAATTGTGATCTGACAAAATTGTGCCAAGTAACATCATTTTTGACAAATTGTCAAGTCAGCCAACAACATATGGACATCCAGCGAACCATGTTTAAAGCCAATCATATAGCTACTTAATAATGTCCATCACTACCATAATCTTAAATAATGATGTTTGCAAGTTAGCAGTATTAAATAATGTCCATCACTACCATAATCTTGAACAGCTTTTCAAAATCAAGGAAGAGACAGCCCCATAGCAAAGAAGAAAAAACTGAGCTGCATACCTCACTAACATTACTAATTGCATAAAGTGTTGACCCAGCAATGACAATCAAATCTCCTTTCACAGGGTTGCTCCCGGCTGCAGGCAATTACATAAAGGGCCAAAAATATAAGAAAAGAAAAGAATGCATCTGTGTGCCAACATAGTTAAAATGCTCATTATAATTTCATGTTAGATAATAATTAACATGAAAAATAGATCAATTTACTATACTTCTATAGCAATATTGAAGAAAAAAAGCCCAGATGTTATTTGCAGTCAACCGATGCCAAAGAACACTTTGTTCTGGTAGACATACGTTTCACATGGGTGTTTGCATTATAATGTGCTCCATGACCTGGGTGCTCCTACTAGCTTGTGTGGAGGATAAAAAACCTGGATCAGTTTAATGAGCTTATAAAAGAAATAAACTTGTGAATCCATTTGGAGATGTTAGAATCTGTCATTAAATTTATAAGCTGAAAGAATCCAGTACTCTAATTTGATCAACATGAGAAAAAGAAGAATGTTGTAAGATGCTATGAACCTGCAACCTAAGCAGTATATCCAATGTTTATATTGAATATGCCTTCTAAATAACGGTATCACAACTAGTAACTTGGTGGAGATTAAGGGGGGAAAGGTGTTCTATAGGAATATTGAGATTAGTAAACTCATGCCATAGGAGAAGTGACAGGTAATGGAAATAAAGGTGGTGAGAATAGGCCCCAATCAAGCAAACTGATGGAAGGTTTGGTCTCTCAATGTTCAAGGTGTTCTTTATCTACATTTCATTGTGGATGAGCTAGCTTTTCATTTTTCAGGTGGAAATTCATGGTTTATGTTTTCTATACATAAATCCTTATCAATTAATGAAATAAAACAAGATTTACATGGATAGAGAGGATAAATAACCAAAAATAAATTAAAAAAAACATCCGTGCCAGTCAAGCGCTGCTGGGTGCCCTGTTGGTGCATAAAACCTTGTCTGTTATATCCTGTAAGGGCAAGGGATATCCACGTTCATTATAGCCTCCTTAAACTCGACATTGTTCTGAGTCTACATGGAACAAAATATGAGGGCATAATCATGCATGTTAGCTCCCATATTAATAAAGACATGACAAGGCTAAAACATGAGGTATCAGTCATGACACGATACTGGAGCGCTTGAGCAAGGCTACAAGAGATGCATTGTGCTTTTTGGCCCTCCAAGTGACAACTAACCTCCAATAGAGATGTCAACCAACCTTTATATCCTAAAAGAGTAAGTTGTCAAACCAAGATGAAGTTAAAAAGCACAAACAACTCAAGATAACAAGGTTTGAAACTTGTTTTAGTTTCAGTTTCAGTGGGGTGTGTCAAGTTTTGAAATTAAGAAACCAGTAATTTTACTCTACTTTCTGAAATCCAGTCAAAAAAATAAGAAAATTCAACAAAATTTCAAAAACCAGCAAAAATAAAATAAGCAAACAAATGTTATTATACAATTCTTTAAAGTATTTTTTGTTAAAAAGTTTATTTTAATTGAGAATATTAAGTAAAAGTGAAATTCATTAAATATGTTGATATTTTGCAGTGTGGATGTAATATAGGCAAGTTAGCATGCCTACACGTATCTTACTTTCACATTATCGTCATAATTCAACCCAAATTAAGAATCCAATATTACTGAACTATCTGAAAGAAAGGATTAAATATCATGTTTCTCAAATAATTTCAATTCCTCTATATAGGATTACCTCCCTAAATTTTAGTACAGCAAGATATGAAAGTCCTCAGCAAATCTTTCTAAAACAGGGAGCAGAAGTGTCCATTATGATTATGAGAATAGGATTGTTAAATGTTGCAAGTAATTTTTACATAAAGAACATCTATTTACCTTCACGATCACTTGCATGTACATCAGAAAATACCACTAATACAAGACCAGCAACACAGATGGCCACACCAGCTAACTTCCTGACTCCATATTTTGTCTTCAGGAACATCCAGGTAAGCATTATGACACATGGAATTGACCAGCAATCCAGAAGCATGACACTTGTCAAGGATGTGTACTGATAGGCCTTCACCACTATACATAAAATGCATGTTTAAGCTGTTTCAGATGCAGTGAACCAATTATATAACATATGAAGATTGAGTTTTCACTTAAAGCTAGAAAAATGAAGATAAAGTAGATACAGTAAATTGATATTGCAATTGATACAACTAAGGATTACAAAATTAGTACCATGACCCGTATTGGTATATTACTGGTTCAGTACAGTATGGATTAGTATGGAATGGGATGATACGGTATAGTATGTATGCCATACTAAGACAGCATGCTATTCTTTTTCACTTTTAACCACTTTTCACTCTTAACCACTCAGTATCGGCCACCAGTAGATGTTGGTAGCAAGTGGTATGGATCAGCTCAGATCATACTAAATTGAAATTCAGTATCATGTCGGCAAATTACTGATATAGTATGGTAAAGTCAGTACAAAATGGTACGATAGATCTTGAATACAACAATTCAAAAATAAATTTTTCAGGCATTAATTAAATATCAATTTAGAATAAAAGAGTTGCTTGAAAAGCACCAATGACAATTAAAACAAATAACTCATTGTCAGGAGCACAAGGTTCATTGACCCATGCTTACTCATCCAACAGATCAAACAGGAACAAATGGTAGAGTTGTTCACGGTCCTGTGCTCATTTTCCCTAAGAATCATATCATAGCACTGAACACTTAGCTCAGATTTCTCATCAAAAGAGAATTATAAAGGAAACCAATCTATCAGAAAAGCTCAGATGCCATCATATAACAGATACTCACCAAGAAAATTGGCCTCCACATCAACAACAGCAAGAATCAGATAGTAATACCAATCTATCTGTAAAGGAAACCAAACAGGAGAACATGTCATAAAATGTTACAAAGTTCAACATGTAGGCTGGTATGCACTAACCAATGATATATATATATATATATATATATATATATATATATATATATATATGTTAAATCATGTAAGAATAAATTGAATGGATTGGATTTACTTACCTTGATGATTCCACGATAGATTGAAAGCTAGGTTGTTGTGTTACCCCTTTGTTCACAATCCAAACTATCTTTTCTGATTTATTTAGATTCTATTACTTCGACATTCTATATCGCTTCATGGCCCTTATCTTCTCTTTATATATATATGTATGTATATATATATGTATGTATATATATGTATATATATGTGTATATATGTATATATACATGAAAAATCACATTCATGTACAGTTATGGAGCAGTTTCTTTCTTTTTGTTTTTCTTAAACAATAACTGCCATCATGCCATGGGCAGTTGTCTTCATGGATAACTGCCATGGGCAGTTATCTGTTATGAGCGTCACATAGTTCAACATATCCCACTCACACATGCAGGGTAAGACCCTCATGGCAAAAGGAAAATGATAGAAAGAAAAAATGGAATAGAAACTTAAACATCAATTTCATACTAATAGTTGGATAGTGCGACCTAGCGAGTATACCTGCACTTGGGAGCCTATTACCATGCATCCGTTAGGAATTGCATAGTAACTCAATCCTAAAAAAAATAACTAGTTAATAGTTTCAACTCGACATACCTAGACTCGTCCCTTTTATCAAAAACATCTCTAATCCCTCAAAGAGCATATTAAAACAATGTGATTATGTATCCATAATCGAGTCCTAGCTTTTTTTAAGCGACAAGATTGGTCGGCCAATGAATACATCGAACATAGTCTTCCTTTTCTACTTGAAATTTTGCAACTCATATTTAGTCACTTATTTAGACATATTCCATAGATCGAATCATTCATAATCATAGGTAACATGCTATGATAGCAAGACACTAAATACAAATGCCAAATAACAGCAAAAAGTATAAGGGTATTATTGTAAAATTTTAATTTAACCTCAACCGGTCTCACACAATGGCGAAGCAGGGATTTGTTCTCCGACTACCTTATTGGTCAAATTAGTACACATGGTATGAATCATGTGTTACAATGTTTGTAACTTTTTGATGTTTGATAAAACATTGTACAAATCTTAGTTCAGTCGCTTTCAAGTACCTAACTTGAATTCTCTAAGTGCTCTAATTCAGCAGGCAATCACTGAGAATTCATATCTGGCTTTCACAGGTTATTTGAAAGTGGGCTATTCAAATCGATTGTCATATATATATATATATATATCTCATCTCATACTCTTGATGAGGCGACATACCTAACATTATGTCTCATCTCTACTCGCTATCCGAGCACTAAAGGTGATTGCTTGTGAGAGTAAACCAATCTTTGAACCTGTGTGATATCATTTTGTTGAGCTTCTAACTAAACATATGGTGTGTATATATATATGATAAAAAATAAAGAACATAACATTCATTTGCATTTATCATAAAAATAGTACATTATATGTGCTCAACAATGTTCAAAAAAATATACAATTTATATTCTACGCAATCTAAGAGAATCTATATATGCCATAAAAACATCTCTTGGAATTGGCTTAGTCAAGGGATCCACCACCTTTTGATGCGTAGAGATATATTGTACAATCACTTCTCTTTTATCAATGATGTCTTTTATAAAGTTGTATCTGGTATCAATGTGTTTGGTTCTACTATGATATTTGGAGTCTTTAATGAAAGCAATCGCTGCTTGATTATCACAATAAATAGTGATTGGTGCAACACCATCACTTTGAACTTTCAAATTATCAAAAAATCTTCTTAACCAAACAACTTCCTGTACAACAGTTGAACATGCAACAAATTCAACTTCTATAGTTGACGGTGCTATGCATGTTTGCTTCTTACTACACCAAGATATGTCACCTATAAGTAAAAAGGCATAATCAGTTGTAGATTTTCGTTGATCGAGGTCTCTTCCCCAATTAGCATCTGAATATCCAATAAGACGCAAATTCGATCCTTGATGACATAGATAGTAATCCATAGTTCCTTTTAAATATCTCAATTTTTTTTGAAAACTTTCCAATGTTCTAGATCAGGATTCGATTGATACCGACTAACTAGCCCAACAGCAAAACATATATCCGGGCAGATGCACATCATAGCATACATCAAATTCCCAACAGCACTTATATATGGTACAATAGACATTTGCTTTTGTTCTTTTGGATTCTTAGAACACATATTTTGACTTAAAGCTTCGCTCTTTGATATAGGAGTATCCATAGGTTTACAACTACTCATATTGAAACGTTCTAGAATCTTTTGGATATAATTCTCTTATGACAGAGCCAAAAGTTTCTTTGAACGATCTCTTTTAATTTTTACTCCCAGTATGTAATTTGCTTCACCCATGTCTTTCATATCAAAATTCATGGACAACCATCCTTTAATGGTCATAACATACTCCTTATCATTTTCAGCTATCAAAATATCATCAACATAAAGAGATAGAATTGCAAATATATCATTCATGTTTCAAACATGGTCCTCATTAATTATTTTAAAATCATATATTAAAATCACTTTATGAAATCCGAGATACCACTGTCTAGATGACTGTTTTAGGCCATAAATTAATCTTTTGAGTTTGCAAACTTTGCGCTCTTGACCTTTAACTAGAAAACCTACGGGTTGTTCCATATAGATTATTTTGTCTAACTCTCCATGTAGGAAAGCTGTCTTCACATCTATTTGATGCAATTATAAATCTAGATGTGCTACTATAGCTAGAATTAAGCGAATAGAGGTAAACCTAATAATAGATAAAAAGGTTTTCTCATAGTCTATACCCACTTGTTGGGTTTCGCTACCAGACGAGCTTTATATCTATCAATAGAACCATTCGCTTTACGCTTTATTTTGAGAACCCATTTGTTTCCAATAGCTTTGCAACATGGCAGTAAATCAACCAAGTCCCAAACTTGGTTTAGTCTCATAGATTCCATTTCCTCTTCCAATGCCACTTTCCACTTTTCTTTAGTAGGATACTCAAGTGCCTCTTTGATAGTTGTAGGTTCATCATCATCTTGGGGAGTAACTATATAAGCCTCGTTTTCAATTTGAAAACATTTTCAAGGAGTTTTGGAACCAATACTCCATAATTAAGGATCATTGCTTTAACCTATCAAAATTGGTTCTAATTCAGTCTCAACTCTCCCACTCAATTAAGATGGTTGAAGCAAATCCTTTGTGTTCTTACTATCAAGAACGGGATTAAGTACAACTTCTTGAGTGTCAACCATCGAACGACTTGTACCAATCTCTTCCTGTTCATTCATCCCATATAAATGAGAACCTATGTTCATATCATTTTTTTAGAAAATTGATCTTCAAGAAAAGTGACATCTCGGGACTCAATTTCAGTTAGCCTTCCATTAGAATCCTCACCAATAAACACATATCCTTTTGAGTTTTCAGAGTATCGTATAAAAATTCATTTCCTTCCTCTAGGTCTATTTTATTATATTTGTGGGTAGTGTCAAGAATGTAAGCTGCACATCCCCAGGGATGCAACTAACTCAAATCAGGTTTTCTACCTGTCATAACTCATAAGGTATGAAGGATACTGACTTAAAAGGTACTCGATTAATTATGTATGCGCAGTTAATAAAGCATCTCCCCAATATTGTATTGGGAGATTAGCTTGTGCTATCATAGACCTGACCATGTCTAGTAATGTCCTATTTCTTCGTAACACCATTTTGTTACGAAGTTCTAGGAATGGTTAATTGTCTCAGAATTCCTTTATCATTACACAGTTCCTTGAATTGTTTAGAAAGATACTCTTTTTCTTGATCGGTCCTTAAAGCTTTCACCTTTTTGTCTAATTAATTTTCTACCTCATTTAAATATCGTATAAAGCAATCCAATGCTTTTGATTTATGAGAGATCAAATAGACATGATCATATCGAATGTAATCATATATGAAAGTAATGAAATATAAGGCTCCATGCCTTGCTCTAATACTCATTGATCCACAAATATCAGAATGTACAAGTTGCAAAGGGTAATCAGCCCTGTAGGCTATTTTAAATGGTTTTCTATTCATTTTTTATTTTAAGCAATATTCACAAGAGGGAAGATTAAATTTCATGTTTGATCCCACTAGACCATCATGAGCAAGTCTATTCATTTTATCTTGTCCAATATGCCCTAATCTAGTATGCCATAAATTCATATCGGCATCATCATTGCTAGATTCAGTAAATAAGAAAAAACAAACACTATTGTTGCTATTGCAATATTTAGTGTTTAAAACCATTAAACCATTCATAAGAAATCCACAACCATAGTAAATTGTACCATGAGAAATATTTACATATTCTTTATAAAAATTCAAATTGTATCCTAATTTCAGAAGAGCAATAATAGAGACCAAATTTCGTCGAATAGCTGGAGCATAAAGGACATCATGTAAATATAGGATCCGGCCTTCTTGCAAATCCAATTTGTATGTACTAATTCCTTTTACTTCTATCCTCGCATTGTTGTCCAAATAAATCCACTTCGTTCTTCTAAAAATTCGACGAAATTTCACAAACTCATTTATGTCTTTAGCTACATGGTATGTGGCTTCTGAGTCTATAGTCCACAAAGGATACACTTTGGTGAGCAAAACAGTACTAGAAACAAAAATATTTGATATAGAAGTACAATAAAAGAAGGTAAGATGAGATAAATACCTTTTTAGGCTCAATGCATTCACAAGCAAAGTGATCCAGTTTGCCATAATTGTAGCATGTCATCTTAGTCTTATCTTTCTTACTACCGCGCTTTTCTTTGTAGCGCTTTTGAAACTTATTCTTTTTTATTGGTCCCCGACTAGCCTCTTTTTCCTTACCCTTGCCTTTGTTTTGTCCATCATATCTCTTGCGCTTAAAACCTAAAAACTTCTTAGAACTCGGCTTTGCCACATATGCTCGTGCATCAGGCTTGGCTGCCTCTAGGCATTCATCTTCAAGTTTCAAGTAACGCGCAATATCAGCAAAGATCTTAATGCTTTCATTATGTGTCATATTAACTCTCATGTGTTCCTAATTATTAGGAAGAGATCGGATAATTGCTTGTACTTGCTGCTTATCCATGGGGTTATGTCCAGCAGATTTTAATTTCATGATCATATTTGACATGTCCCTTAAATGTTGTTTCATTGATTTGTTAAGAACTTTCTTGTAAGTATCAAATTTGATAGTTAGTTGCCTAAGTTTGGAGATAGAAGTTCCTCCAAACTTTTCTCTCAGAGCGATCCATATGCCATCAGCAGTATGATACTGCTGATATTCATAGACCAGATCATCGGTCATGGAACTGATCATGATTCCTCGTGTAGTGAAATCTTCTTTTCCATGTATTATAAGCAGCTAAATCACGTATGTATTGGGCATTGTTAATATTTTTCTCAACTTCTTAAGGCTCACTCATTACATTATTGATGGCCTCCAAAGCATTACTCTCATTGAGTAGATATTGAATTTTCAATTGCCATATGTTATAATTATCACCATTTAATTTCTCTCATTTGTTGATATCAGCATTAATATTCTTAGATGCCATGACTAATCACAGAATTACAGAAAGACAAAGATAAATGCAATATCAATTTATGTTCTACATATATACACATCATTAGTCATAATTCTAAATTAAATTAACCAAAAAAAAACTTCATAAGTAAAAGCATAAAATTGGGAAGAAAACTAAAGAAAATACACTGCCAAAATTTTTATCTCTGCAAAAGATTGATCTTATCTTTTCATTCTATCCTTTGTTATATATTATGTTACAGAAGATAGACCTAGAAACCAACTCTCCTAAAACTTAGGAAATTAGTTCTAGCAACCTAACTAACTTAGAGAGCATCAACACTCCCCCTCAAGCTGTGCAGTATATGTTATACATGCCCAGCTTGTCAATCATTTTGTCGAACATTGGCTTGAACAGTGCTTTGGTTAAGATATCGGCAATTGTTGTGAGGTTGGTACATAATTCACATCAATAATCCCTTCTTCTATTTTCTCCTTAATAAAGTGTCGATCTACTTCCACATGCTTGGTACGGTCGTGATGAACTGGGTTGTGTGCGATGGAGATTGCAGCTTTATTATCACAATGAATCTCGAGTGGCATCTATGGTTTTATTGCTAATTCTTCCAACAACATTTTAGCCATAGAGCCACACAAATACCATTAGCTGTGGATCGTAATTCAGCTTCAGCACTGCTCCTTGCAACTATGATTTGTTTTTTGCTTCGCCAAGTCACAAGGTTACCCCAAACATATGAACAGTAACCAGAGGTAGAATGTCTATCACTCTTAGAACCTCCCCAATCAGCATCTACAAAGATCTTTACACCTCGGTCTTCATTTTTCTTAAATAAAAGTCCTTTGCCTGCTGTCCTCTTAAGGTATTTTAAAATCCTGTACACAACATCCATATGACTTTTAGTCGGAGAATGCATGAATTGACTAACGCAACTTACAGAGAAAGTAATGCTGGTCTTGTGTGAGCTAAGTAGATGAGTTTCCCTACTAGCTATTGATATCTTCCCCTGTCCACTGGTTCATCGTCAACCTTGACTCCAATTTTATTGTTTGGATCCATAGGTGTATTCGCCGGCTTACAACCCATCATTCTGTTTCTTTGAGAAGATTGAGTACATACTTTCGTTGTGAAACAACAATTCCAATTTTACTTCTTGCAACTTCCATACCCAGAAAATACCGTAGGTTTCCTAAATCCTTCATTTCAAATTCATCAGCTAGTCTCCTTTTAATTCTGTCGATCTCAACTCTATCATCTCTAGTGAGTATTATGTCATCAACATACACGATTAGAATAGTAATCTTCCCTTCACGAGTTCTAAAGAAAAGTGTATGGTCTGAGTGAGCTTGCCTGTAACCGTACTTCTGAATAGCCTTAGTGAACCGATCAAACCAGGCCCTGGGCGACTATTTTAGGCCATAGAGTGACTTCTTGAGATGACAACCTTTCCATTCTTGCTTTCTTCATCGAAACCTGGAGGGAGATCCATATAAACTTCTTCTTTAAGGTCTCCATTGAGAAAAGCATTCTTTACATCTAGTTGTTGAAGAGACCAGTCCAAATTTGCTGCCAGGGATAATAAAACCCGAATAGTATTGATTTTTGCTACCGGAGCGAAAGTTTCCTGATAATCAATCCCATGGGTTTGAGTGTATCCTTTTGCTATGAACGCCTTATACCGTTCCACTAATCCATCGGCTTTGTACTTTACTGTAAACACCCATTTACATCCAACCGGTGTCTTTTCTTTTGGTCGCTGTACAATCTCCCATGTTCCACTCTTTTGTAAAGCATTCATCTCTTCAAGAATAGCCTTCTTCCACTTATTATTCTGTAATGCTTCGTGCACTGTTCTGAGTATGTCCGAATGAGCTAGTTGAGAGATGAAGGTTTTCATGGACGTTGACAAGCGAGAATACCCCAGATAGTCGAATATCGGATGATGTGTGCACGTTCTGGAACCTTTCCTCAAAGCAATGGGAACATTAAGGTCTTTTAAGTTTGGGTCAGTTCCTGAACTTGAGTTGGAATCCTGGTGTGCAGAAGATTCTGGAGTACTAGATTTAGGCACGATCTTTCTCCTAGAGTAGGTTATGGGAAACGGTTCAACTGGTCCATGTGTTTGTTCTGACTTTGAGTGTTGAATAGGCGAAATTGATGGAGTGGACTCAGATTGTGTGGCGTCCAAAACAGAATTTGTTTCATGTGGATGTGGATGTGGCAGATTTGGAGTGAGTCGAGAAGTTGGTGGAACTAATTTAGGTGATTGTGACGAGATTGAATGAGCAGGATTTTGAGGAGCTGGTGGTTGACTCAAATTTGGAGGACCAGGTGGCTGTAACGAGCTTGAATGAGTAGGATTTTGTGGAGCTGTTGGTTGAAATTTTGTGGAGCTGATTGACTCAGATTTGGAGAAGAACCAGGTGGCTGTAACAGATTGAATAAGTAGGATTTTGTGGAGCTATTAGTTGAGATTTTTGTGGAGTTCGTTGACTCAGATTTGGAGAAGGATTTGTAGTCCAAAGATATTCCCATAGCGAATTTGGCGCTGATTTTTCTGAGTATCACAAGATGATTTATCACAAATATTTGTTTCACCCAAAAATCTTCCCCTGAAACGAATGTTTGGGAAAATAGGGTTGATTTTCAAAGAAGGTAACATCCCGAGAGATAAAAGAACTTTCCTTTTTCAGATGAGTAGCACCGATACCTCTTTTGAGATGAGTAACTAAGAAAAACACCTTTGAAGGACCTGGGATCTAATTTGCTGCGATTAATGTCATGTACATGAATGAAAATAGAAAACCCAAAAACTCGAAGATCAAGATCAGAGAAATTCGGATAATGAGGAAAAGATTTCTGAAGTAGGGACAAAGGACTCTGAAAGTCAAGTGTTCTGGAAGGCATTCGATTAATTAAAAAACATGCTGTTAAGACAGCTTCACCCCAAAAATACTTAGGAACCGCATATTGAAATAAAAGGGATCGAGCCACTTCAAGTAAATGACGGTTTTTGCGCCGGAAATCCCATTTTGTTGAGGTGTGTGAACACATGAACTTTGATGAAGTATGCCATTTTTGGAGAGAAAATTTCCTAAGACAGAATTAATGTATTCAGTACCATTATCGGTACGAAGAATTTGAATATTGGAGTCGAATTGAGTCTTAATCATCATATGAAATTTTCAAAAGTCTGAGCAACTTCTGTTTTATCATGTAAAAGATACACCCAACAAACGCGAGTATGATCATCAATAAACGAAATAAACTACTTTTTATTAGAGACTGAAGTTATACGAGATGGACCCCAAAGATCGCTATGAATAAGAGAAAAAGGTCTAGATGCTCGATAATGCTTAAGTGGAAGAGGAACACGAGTGTGTTTTGCTAATTGACAGACTTCACAAGAGAATGAGTCATTATTGTGAAACAAAGAGGGAAATAAATGATGTAAATATGAAAAACTCGGATGACCAAGGCGGTAATGGAGAAGCATAATTTTTTGGTGACGTGAGGGAGAAGTGGAACCAGCAACCATCTAACAACTGCCTTCAAAGGGAAGATTGCGCATAAAGTAGTACAAACCGGCTTCCTCCTTAGCACTCCCAATCATCCGCCCCGAGTTCAAGTCCTAAAATACACAAAAGTGTGGAGAAAACTTAACGACACAGTTTAAAGTGGCAGTAATTTTGCTAATAGACAACAAGTTGCAGGACAAGCTTGGTACATAAAGAACATTAGACAGAGTTAATTGAGAGTTTAGTTGTACTGAACCAACTCTAGCCACACGAGTACAAGTGCCATTAGCGATTTCAATCAGGCGAGTAGCAATATAATCAGAATATGAGGAGAAAATATGATGAAGACCAGTCATATGGTCGGACGCCCCAGAGTCAATAATCCATGGCTCACCTTCAGAGGATGAAGTTAAGGACAAAGTAGTACCGTGTGCTATGAGGGAGGACGAGGACAGCGTGTTAGAAGTGGATAGAAGTTTGCTAAGATGTTCCAGTTGTGCCTTTGAGAATGGAGAATTAGCAGCGGAGTCGGAGGCCGACTTAGACATTGTTGCTTGAAGATTTTTACTCTCTGAATTTCGTAGATGACGAGGAACCCAGTCTGCTGGTTTTCCATGAATCTTCCAGCACATATCCTTTGTGTGATAAGGCTTTTGACAGTGGTCACACCACAAAGAATTGCGGCGTGGCTTGTTACTTCGGGTATCCATGGCAGACGACTCAATGGGAGGAGCAGAAGGTGAAGAGGGACCAAGCATAACCTGTTTACGGTGTTCTTCACGTCTAACCTCAGCAAAAATTTCGTCAAGACTAGGCAAGGGTTTAATGCTAAGAATACGACCTCGAATATCATCAAGAGAACATTTTAAACCAGCAAGAAAATCATAAATACGTTCTTTTGCAAGCATCTTACGGTAAATTTCAGCATCCACGGGATCGTGCCACTGTTGATAGTTGAATAAGTCAAGTTTCTGCCATAGTTTTCTCAGGTCATTAAAATAATGAGTGACACTATTATCATCTTGACGGAGGTTGTGAGCCCATGTACGAAGATCGAACATCTGAGAGGAATCTTCAAGATCCGAGTAGGCTAGAGTCACAGCATCCCAAATAGCCTTTGCCGTGGGATAAAGAAGGTAAATTTCAGTAATGTAATTCTCCATGGAGTGAACAAGCTAGGACATGACCATAGAATTATTGATGTCCCATGTGTGGAAGGCAGGATCCTCGGATGGGGGCTGCTGAATTGAACCATCAAGATAGCCGAATTTCCCTTTTCCTCGTATCACCATTTGAACAGAGCGAGACCAAGGAAGGAAGTTGTGGCCGTTTAATTTGAAGGTAGTGATTTGAAGAGAAAGGGAGTTATCTAAGGGGGCAGTGGGAGTAATTACAGAGGTAGGTGGAGGAGCATCCGAAGACACATCTAAACCATTGCCTCTGCTTACTCCAGTTATGGCCATCAATAGCCTAGTCTTCTTCAATCAAATTATGTTTCTATCGCTCTGATACCATAAAAGCATAAAATTGGGAAGAAAACTAAAAAAATACACTACCAAAATTTTTATCTCTGCAAAAGATTGATCTTATCTTTTCATTCTATCCTTGTTATATATTATGTTACAGAAGATAGGCCTAGAAACCAACTCTCCTAAAACTTAGGAAATTAGTTCTAGCAACCTAACTAACTTAGAGAGCATCAACAATAAGATATAGATGCAAAAGTTCACTATGTTCCCAATCAACATCTATATTCAAATGTAGAATTCATGGGGATTTAATTGGAATTGTGACAGATATAATTCCAAATGAGAATTCACTTGAATTTTCCCAATCATAGAATGCCCATAAAAAAATATTTTCATTACAAACTATTCAATGAAAACATATTTACAAGAATAAGGAAGAAGAAAAAAAATAATTCACCACCAGTTAAAGCGTACCCTTCTAGGGATAGATTGCTCAAAAATTTTTCTATCCAAAATCACAGAAACCATTTTTCTTAACCAGGGATAGCTTACAGTGGAATACTTAGCAGAATACAGATTGGGACTCACAACTAATACAGATGTCCTAGCTAAGTTTTTTCAAATGTTTGATTTAAGGAACAAGTAAACTAGCCTCTTATAAACTCTAGTTTTTTCATTTAAAAAATCTTTGACATATGAGGTATTGGAAGACATACAATAATCACTTTCCCATAAGCTTTCTAATTTTCTTGTAGACTTCATAGCAATGTTTTATACAAAGCTATATACTTCTCTATATCATTAAGTACATGACTATTGTGTAATCTCTTGTAACTTGTTATTAACAACCCTGACATGCTTTATAAGTATCTGTCAAGGCAACATTCTATATTCGATAAGATTTGATTTCAAACTTTTGAGCCTTTGCCTTGCAGCTTCTCAAAGTTATTGGAGTTCTCTTAAGTGATGATCCAGGGATTCTTCTATCCCTCTTTTTTTTTTATTTTTTTAAAGCTGATCATCCTCCTTAAGCAAGACATGATTCCTTAAAATTTAAGAAAAGAAAAACATTAATTTAATATAGAATGTATAATTATTGCCATAGAAATAGATTTAGACATAATCATGTCAAGAAATTTTCAGAAAGATTCTACTCAATTTTAGAAAATTTTTAAGATAAAATTATATATAGGCCCAAAAACAGTCCAAGCCCAATAGTAGGCCGGCTGACCCTTAACTCAGTTATTAAATTTTCTTCATGCCTTATGGCTCTAAAATTTGGAAGCAGATTTATTTGTTGGAGGGAAACGCTGTGCATTCCTTGGTGGTTGTTCGAAGAGTGTGCATTGTGAGACTCAGTTCTGTCTTGCCCATGGTGGGGAAAAGAGGTGTGTTGTACCAGAGTGCACTAAGAGTGCCATAGGACGGACTGATTTATGTGTCCGTCATGGTAGAGGAAAGTGAAGCAAGTTTGAGGGCTGTGGGGAGAGTGCTCAGGGAAGCACTGATTTCTGTAATTTTGCAATGCACCGCTGAATACATGATGCTAAACAAGATCACATAGTCCACCATACATTACAGGCAGCTGCTAGCAAAATTTTGTTTCTGCTTCACAGCGATGAAAACCATGCCCTTGTTTGTGACTCGCTACCCTGCCCTTGATTGTTCGTTGCAACATTAGTTGACTTAGAAAGAAACATAGCAATTGGCACTTGTTAGACAAGAACAATGCTGCTTGACAACCTTCTAACATGGTGATCCGTGCTTCAACATGGAGAAGGTAAGCGTTGCTCTTGGAGCCAACCAGGGTCAGATTTTGGTGCTAGTGCCCCTCCTTGCAATCGCTTTGCTAGGGGCAAAATTGGGCTCTGTGTTGCACACTGCCCTGGTGGGAGATCATCGTGTCCATGGCAACCACATAGTGGGAGCAATAGGTGCCTTCCAGCGAGAGAAAAAAAACTTGTAAGACCCTTCTATGTTCATTAAATTTTCTTCATGATGCCATTGCACAGTGTAAAAGAAAATTTAATGTTCTACTTCAACTGATCATATCTCTCTCCGTAGGCATCAAAAAATAATGTATTATATCATTAGAAAGTTTATGATCTCTATCTTCACAATCCATAAATTATTTTACATGAATCGTATTATATAAACCAGAACAAAGACCAAAAGTTGGCTTCACGAGTACTGTCCAAGTTGACAGTTTTTGAGATGCTGTTTTTGGAAGAACATCTCTTTCTCTACACTTATCCAAAATTAATGATTTATACCATTTTAAAACTTGGAAGAACATATCTTTATCTACACTTATCCATATCTTTCTCTACACTTATCCAAAATTAATGATCTATATACTGTTTTAAAACTCGGAAAAGCATATCTTTATCTACACTTATCCATATCTTTCTCTAGTTTCAAATATGTAACTCTTATGGCATAGTGCACATCAAGTTAATCAAGAAATCAACAAAGGAATCATCGATATGGCTCTGATACCAATGTTCAATCATGCAAGAATAAATGGAATGGATTGGATTTACTTATCTTGACGATTCCACAATGAATTAAACGCTAGGTTGTGGTGCTACCCTTTTTTCACAATCCAAACTATCTTTTCTGATTTGTTTAGATTCTGCTACTTTCACATTCTATATCGCTTCATGGCCCTTATCTTCTCTTTATATATATACATGAAAAATCATGTTCATGTGCAGTTATGGAGTAGTTTCTTTCTTTTCATTTTCTTTGAACAATAACTGCCATGGGTAGTTATCTATATGTATGTCTGTCAGTCAGTCAGTCAGTCAGTCAGTCAAGATTCTACATGCAACATGTTTGAATTTTGATTGTATCAGTGAAGTTTCACAAAAAAATTCTCTCTCCCCTAATTATATTTTATGATGGGAAATGCTTCTGAACTTTGTGGACCTTTAAGAAGCCAAGAATCAGCACACCTGTATGGAATAATTCTTCCAATAAAGTGAGAGGATAAAGTCATTTTGCATTGCCCTCTCAGCTGCTGGATAGCAAATGCTAACATGTCTAAAAGCATCAGACATTTTAAGAAAGAGAATAATCGTTTCCTATCCATATACCCAACATGGAAGAGTCTTAAAGCATTGAACTTTCAGAAGCCCTCAAAATGTGGGACCAACCAAAGGACTATTTAGAATGTTAATCAGGGCCCGCAATAATGGACTGGGGACTTCAATAATTAAAGCAAAAGGAAACAACAGTATATGATGCCAATATGTAGAAATATTCCTTTTATCTTGAAGAACATGGAGGAGATGTTCACGCTTGGAACAAAATACATCATCCCTTGAGTCAAAGATGTCAGCGAAACTTAAGTATGACTCTTCTTGCCCAACTTCAGCAAGCACTAAGTTATCACGTTCCATGTGCATTCAATGATCACTGTACTACAATTACAGAGTCAAATTAACGAAGAGCAACAAACGGTTGTCTCATTAAATGGACTCATACACATTAAAACAATACGAAACCAAGAACAAGGAAAAATGAAGACCTAAAACCATAAGCTTTCAATAATGAAAGAAGAAAACATCATTCAAACAGTAAGAGTACCAGTAAAATATCTATGATCAAGGAAGAAAATCCATGAAAATAAAGTCAGCCAAACATCCTCTAACCCCCCCTCCCCCCCCCCCCCACAAAAAAAAAAAAAAAAATCAGGAAAACAGGAAGAATAGAACAGGGTAAAGAGAGAAATCACAGCACCTGGAGGCGTCGCCTCCGATGGATCATGAAAGCACCATAAACAATCGCCAGAAGCAAGTAGTTCAAGAACGATTGCGATGTCGGAGCATCGATACCTGAGATTCATAAACCAATCACCAAACACATCAAAACTGTCACGGAATTTACCTACAACACCAAAATAACTGATTCGGAATTTTAAAAAAAAAATGGCTTTTTGAATCATCGAAATCAGTTGGCTCAAGAAGATGGAGAAGACCTCGTCTGGAGAGCTCGGAGGATGAGAAGCCTGTGGAAGTGATGAGTAGCGAGACGAACTGCCCCAACACCAAGCCGATCAGAGTCTTCTTCGACCACAATTCATCAAACCTCGACATTCTTCAAGCCCAAGATCGATCTCTCTTTCTCTCTGAGAGTTCTTACGCTGGTTTTACATCAGCCTCTGGAGTTCACCGCCCCCTGGAGCCAAACGGCAAGAAGCGTTATAAACAAAGAGATGTCGGATGGCTACGGTTGAACTTAAAAGACGTCAGAAGCTTGACATTCGAAAGGGAGTGATGCAAGCCGTTGGTTGTTGAAAGCCGGAAAAAGTGTAAAAAAATTCATAAAATATATTAAGGTATATTTTACTTTGTACTCCGGCCCTTTTACCAAACTCTCGCTCGCTCGCTCGCTCGTTCGTTCGTTCGTAATGGGAGTTGGGACATCCCTCGTGCCACCTCGCTATCACTATCGATCGTGAAAAAAGGGGAGAAAAGAATTTGGTACTGTAATTGGGCCCCGTAGGCTTAAAAAAAAAAAATAGAGGTCAATGTCTAAGGTTAAAAAGCCAGAGGCTCTGCGACTCCCCTATAATATTATTTGGAGAAATATCTAAGTTTGGCAAAATCGAAACTCGAAAGTGAAGGAGTGGTGGATGGCGGGACTCGTCGATCGCACTTTGATCAAGGGATTCGGAAGAAAGTCGAATCTATTTGACCGCATCAACTGTCCGATCTCAGCAGCGAACACGATATCTAATAGGAAACGACGCGAGGAACTCTGGAAAGCAAGGAGGCCGGCGCCAAACTCTTGGTTGTCTGGTGCTGTGTTTCCTGTGGCCATTTGAATGGCTTTTATAAAGGCCTTTATAAAGACATTTGAATGTCTGTGTTTCCTGTTCGCTAGTCAACCGAGGCGAGGTTTGGAAAACGGTGGGTCCCGCTTCATTGAATGATAGCGTAGGCGATTCCCAATTCCCATAGCCTTGCGTGTGGCCGGCAATTCTTGGCTCCATCCGAATGAAAGTTTACCCCACCAATTTAACTCCATCATATATAATGCTCTTGTCCTTTTATACAATGCCGATATACTTTCTAAAATTATCATTATTCACGACCATGATCCATGATCAGCTAAAAGCAATATAAAATTTAACTTAATCTTTTTTTAAATAAATATATATATTATATAAAGACTCATCTTAGCTATTTATTTTTATGTTATCAAGTGAAAGGATAAACCTACCGTTATAAAATTAAAGCAAGGCTCCAAAGATAATGTTAATATTATTTAAAAATTGGTTAAACTATAGAATTAATCTCGGATTGTGTCATTTTGATCCTTAAACTTTAAAAAGTTATAAAAATAATTTTAAACTTTCTATTTTATATCACTTTGATCCCTACCGTTAAATAGAGAAGACGCCGTTTATTTTATCTTATGTGGCAGCATTCGTAGCGGCACACATGACATCTAGATGGTAAAAATAAATTTGAAATCTATAACTAACCCGTTAATCCATTATTTAATAATTAAAAAAATAATAAAAATAATAAAAATAATCTTTTTTCGTCCTAATTTACCCTAGAGGGAGCGCAGCGGATACGTGAGCACTCACGAATTAGAGCAACTCAAGGCGAAGAGAGATTATTTTTATTTTTTAAAATTATTAAATAACATGTTAAACGGATTAATTATGAATTTCAAATTATTTTTGCCATTTGGATGCGACGTGTGCTGCTTATGCTGCCATATAGGATAAAAATAAACGACGTCTTCTTTATTTAACAATATAGATCAAAGTGATACAAAATAGAAAGTTTAGGATTATTTTTATAACATTTTAAAGTTCAAAGACCAAATTGACATAACCCCTTAACTACAGGGGTTAATTATGTAGTTTAACCTTAAAAAAATTATTATGATACAATCATTATATGTCAACCTCTTATGATAGAGATTTATACAGGCTAGGTTTTGAAGGCGTTGAGAAAAAAATATTTTTTAAAAAAATTAATGTATAAGTTACTCAAATTTGAAAGGAACTCTCTATATTTTTTTCTAAATAAATGAATTAAGGGTATGTTGCTGCGAAAATCCATTTTTTGACTCGGATGCGCTTCTAGCTTCTGATCCGGATGCTGATCTCATCACCTCGGGATAGAACCTGCAAGACAGTCCGCACAGAGGGTGTTGTGGGGGTTACCCTCTGCGGAAGATCCTCCGACATTCAAGTCAGTAGAGATTCACAGCAAGCAGATGTGAGGAGAAGACTCTCACAAAGGAGTTCCCCTTTTTGGTGGGCATTCTCTTTCGAGAGCTCCGAGCTTAGGGGAGCTTCAATGGAGTATCAGAGCTAGTAAATAGCGTAAAAGTATGCGTAAGAACTGCATACAAAAATGGCATACCTGATAGGTTGGAGGGCTGTGGTATTTATAGGCGATCACTTGATCCCTTGGATGTGCCCTGGATGGGGTCTAAAAACTGTTAGGATTCGAAACGGATTCGAATCAAGTTTGTTACGGGGCCGGTAGGGTCCACATCTTGTCAGTTAGAGGATCGACAGCTGGGAGAGCTGGTTGATGCCTTGAGATTCAATGATCGCATAGACCTAGGCCACTCTTGTGGGTCCTAGGCCACTTCTGGGCATGATTCGTCGCTTGGAATCTTATTCAGTTATAGTGAATTCAAACTCTCCTACGCCGGATTCTGCAGAGGGATTGAATGCTGTGGTTCGGCTAGAATGAGGAGTAATCTTGGTTTTCGAGGTATAGAATGGATCAACTCGAATGGCTGAGGTACAGTCAGCTCGGATGGCCGAGGTATGAAGATAGCTCGGGTTACCAAGGAATGGATCGGCTCGGATGACTGAGGTATGAGGATAGCTCGGGTTACCGAGGAATGGCTCAGCTCGGATGGCCGAGGTATGAGGATAGCTCGAGTTACCGAGGAATGACTCGGCTCATATGGCCGAAGTATGAGGATAGCTCGGGTTGTCGGGGCGACCCGACTTTGTCAAAGGTGGTTCGTCTTCGTCGCTCGGATGTTATGCCGACTGGCTAGTAGGACATTTGGATTGGGCGTGACCCAATTATCGATGTGGGCGATCAATAATGCAATGACAATTTTACCCCTCATCACATGTCCCCCACTCCCTATCCGAAGTGTAAGTTCAGATATAGGGAGTAGAATTCCGGAGCAATCTCATTTGGGGGATTCAAAAAGGCGGGTAATGATAATCTCGTAAATGACGGGCCGCTGTTTCATCATCATTTTTCACCGTAGCTCGAGGAGGAAACGCCTCGTTTCCAACAAGCCGCAATAGTGGAAGTTCCATGTGGTGGGACTCCTTTATTTCTGGCACCCATATCGGGGGTTTTGGCATCTAGGGCTTTCTTTTTAAAGCGCTTATTTAAAGAGGGCTGGGGTGGCGCTCCTTTTGCAACGCTCCTTTGTTCCTGTCATAGAGGTTTTCCACTCTTTCTCTGAGTTCTTGCTTGCCTGTTCGTTCTTACCCCACATTCAGCCAATATGAAGGGTCCAGGCGATGTTACTTCAGAGATCACCCTCGAGGATCTGGATAGAATCCGTCGACTTTATAGGGTTCCTGGGGACGTAGTATTATGGGTGCCGAGGGCTGAGCATAGGGTTCTGACTGAGTTAAGTCATGGAGTTTTCTTCTACGAGGAAAGCCTTAGGGCAGGTCTCTGGTTTCCTCTTCACTCGCTGGTACAGAGGTGATGAGGTTTTACAATATATGTCCAATAATGGTGGCGCCGAATAGCTGGCGCAATCTCATCGGGTTCATCTCGTTGTGCAGCCACGTTGGGGTGACTGCAACCCTCCCCATGTTTCGAGTATGCCATAACCTGGTTTCTGGGAGAGGCTCCGAGTGGCCGTATATTGGTCCCCAAAAGTCGTTCAAGATGATTACCGACAACCCATCTTCGATAAAGGAGTGGAAACCCCAATTTTTTATTGCCAAAGAGAATATCGGTTTAGATTTTTTGAGGGGATGGGCGAGTTATGTGAAGGATCCAGAGGCGCGCCAGGAGTTGAGTGAGCAGGAGAAGAGAGATCTGATGACCCTTTGCAATGGTCCGGAGGTATCAGCTAGTACTCTATTGGTAGAGGATGCCCTTTTCGCCGCCGGGCTTAGCTCTATCGACCCTCAAGGTAAGTGTACCTTTCTTCTTTGGTTACGATGACCGGTGTTCTTGGGTATTTTTGTTCGATTGAACCGTTTAGTATGTTTTCAGCCGAGAGGTCGGCGTTTGTGGGCCAGATAAAGAAGGAGCTGGGCAAGCGTCATAGGGGCTCCAGCTCTAGAGAAAAACATAGATCCGAGAAGAGGTCCCACCCGAAGGTATCGAAGAAAGATAGTACCAGTCACCACTCTCCTATCCCAATAAGGGAGGAAGCGGGAGCGCAGACCGTGGTTGATGAGCCCTCCCTGTCGGAGGAGGGCAAAGTAGCAGAGGAAATCGCTGGGGGGAGTTCGGAGGGAGCTATTGGGGTTTTCCCTCTCCAAATAGTAGTTGTGTCAGACGATGCCGAGGAGATGTCGCCGGTTAGTTCGGCGATCCTCCTACCAGAGGCTTTTCAGTTACCAGCGGTGAGGAGTCCACTGCGCATGGAGGAGACCCCTGCTCAGGTGGAGGGGTTAGGAGAGGAAGTGGTGGCTACCGAAGCTCAAGCGGAGCTGTCTGTTAAAAAGCTGGTGAAGGTCGTGGTGTCTCCCGCTGAGGATCTCTCTTCCGCGGTTCCCAGGGCTGCCGTGGAAGAGGTTGAAGTTTAGGTGGAGTCTGTCGGAGGCGAAGCATCAATAGAAGAGGGGAAGAAGAAGAATCGCTGAATGAAGGGGATGCTCGGGCTGAGGTTCCCTCAGTCGGGGCCGAAGCATTCGAGACCTTGCAGGTTAAAGTTCTGACAGAGGAGGCCGAGCAGATGGTTCCTCAGGCTGGAGTTCCTTAGGCCAGTTCTTCGGCTATGAGCTCTCTTGTCCACATCCTGGAGGTGGATGATATGCTCACCGCCTTGATGAGGTCTATTTTGCGCACGGGGGGGTTCCTCGATGGGCGAGCCTGCAGTTGAGGATATCATTGAGGCGGCTTTCGGTTGGCTCGGGGTGCCGAAGGATGTTTTCCTTTTCCCTGAAATCAATAACGCTACTCTCATGATGATGGCTTCAAACTATATCTTCCGGGTAAGCTATTGTACCGAGGTCGTAATTCCCGATTGGTCGGTTGGGCCATGGTTTCTTACTTGTGTTTTTCTTGCAGAATGCCTTGATCACAAGGGTGCTGAATTGGCGCTTAAATTTGGCCACTGGGGCTTGCGCTCAGGCCAGGAAGGACGCGGCCGACCTTCAGGCAAGGGTGGATTCAACTAGCCGGCTTTCCAGGGCCTTGGCGTCCGCTAGGGCGGATTTCAAGAGGTGAGCGAGTCTCACCGACTTGCAACCGAAAGGGCCTCTCGGCTCGAAGCCCAAGTCATAGAGCTCCAGGGTTTTCGCAAATAATCGGACAAGGTTTTCCTGG
Source organism: Calamus simplicifolius (assembly GCA_900491605.1). Classification (NCBI taxonomy): domain Eukaryota; kingdom Viridiplantae; phylum Streptophyta; class Magnoliopsida; order Arecales; family Arecaceae; genus Calamus; species Calamus simplicifolius. Next base: position 403,623 of record UESW01004331.1, read on the forward strand.
AGTTATCCCAAATTAAGGCAAAGCATGACAACGAAGTTAAGGCCATGCAGCAGTATTTCGACAAAAGGTGGAACCAGCTGAGGGCTAGTCATTCCGAGGATAAAAGTAGTTGGAGCAAGAGGCTCGAAGAGGAAGAGCGCAAGTGCCGGCGGTAACGGGATCAGCTTGCCGATCTAAATAAGGAATTCGATGATATGGAGAATCGACTAAAGTGGCAACATGAGCAGATTGCTAAGCTCATGCATGATCTTTATCAATCTCGGCGGAAAGTCGGGGACAAGCAGTCCCGAATTAATAACCTCAAGGAGGGTCATCAACAAAATAAATCGGCCAAGCTGAAGGCCTTGGAAAAGGTTCAGGAGCTGAGCGATAAAATGGCTCGCAGGAGGAAGAGGTATAGTGTCTTCCTATTTATTCTCTTTTGGTACTTTTCTTTTGTTCATGGGCTCAAACGTTCCGATGTTTTGCAGATGGGCAAAATCGGGCTTGAGGCGCATGAGCAATTTAAAGCTCTAAGGGTGGAATTGTCCATGAGTCGCCAGATGAATCTTGAGCTCGGGAACCAATTAGCCGAAGCTAACAAGCGGATTACCTCGGCTGTGGAGGAGTACAAAGGCTCTGTGCAATTTTTCGAGGAGCGGAGGGAGGCTTGTGCTAATGCATTCCAGTTTGCCGAGGAGGAAACTCGAGCGAAAATTTCTCGGGTATATCCTGAGTTAGATTTATCTTTTCTGGAGGCCGAGCTATTTGATGCTTACACCCCGGGAGCCGAAGAAGCCGAGTATGAGGATATTTCGAACGTCGATCTTGATGCCATCTTGGGCCCTAGTGAGGCCGCGGCTCCTGAAGAACGCTCTTAGCTTGCTGCCGAGGGACCTGAGATTTCTCTCCCAACAACATTTGAAGTAGGTGAAGCAAGTCAAGTCCTCCTAGATGTTACCGAGGAGGCTCCTGAGACCAACCCGAACCCTGATTCTTAAGGGTTGTTTTTGCTTCTCAGATTTGTAATCTAGCTGAAACTTTAATGAATAGATCTTTTGTCTCCACTTATTTGTTCTTTTCGAATGATCTTTTTGTCACAAGTTTTTCCTGACGGCGAATGAATCATAATCAATTCGTGTTCTTAGGTCAGATTATTTTCTCCGAATTGAATGTCCTGTTTATCCAAGTTGAACCGCTTTACTTCGCTGGCGTAAGCTAGCTCGGTTTGAACTTAAGAAAATGTCTCGATCGAGGCCGAGGTTAAGCAGATAGTTCAGTGCGATATGACCAAAAACTGCGCGAATACCTCGACTGGGGTCAAGATTTGGTGGATAGTCCGGTCTATAAGAAATCGTCTCGTTTTATGCCCAAGCAGATGAGACGGATTTGTAATTCATCGAAGGACGCTTTGTTTTTTGCGTAAGGTATTTATCCCGTTGGCCTTTTCCGACGTGGGTCTTTTTAACGTACACGATAAGCATTCGATTTCCATTGGACGGCGTCGTTTTCACAAGGTGATTTCCTAGGCCTACCCGTATCTCCAGGGCCTACGGATGATTTCCTGCATTTAAGGTTCGTAATTCAAGGTTAGAGGGAAATCTTTTGTCTTGCGTCATGGCCTAGGAAATGCATTCAGTGCGCTTTGGAAAGTGCCCTTTTATCCTGAACCATCACGTGGCAGCGTGGCCAAGGCGTTTTGAATTCCGGGGCTTTCTGCTTTAATGGATGCTCCCATCCTGTTTGCCTATAAAACGGGGGAGCTGACCGTGTTGAGCTATCTCCCAAGGCATTCCCTTTCTGTGACTTGCAAGGGTTTTCATGGCATCTATTTCATTGAGATTGAGAGTGGAAAGACTGAGCTTTCCTTTTGCAAGTTGGTTTGTCCCAGATAGCTGGGGTGATGAAAAAGCTGCTGAAGAGCAAGCAATCCTCAATGAAGGAATTTCGAAGATCATATGGAGAGCATATGAGTGGTGCACAGAGATCTTATGAAGAGCGCATAAGTGGTGCACAGAGGTCATATGGGGAGCGCACGTGTGTGCTTCCTGTGTGTTCCTGTGTGTCCTTTGCCACTTGCCATGGGGATCGCAGGAAATGCAGAGCATGCGTATCCCCCATGGCTAACATGGACTTCGCCTCCCCCCTCAATTTGGATTCCTCAGCTCATCCGCCTGAGGAATCTTTTTCCATGTGAAGAGGGAGGAGGGTGGTGTTGGACTGCTGGTTCTCTACCTTTTAGTGTTGGGCAGTGGCTAGCAGTCCAGCATCCCACTTGGGGGGATGCTCTATTGGCATAAGCATCAACGGGTCCTTGACCTGGTTATGATCCCTCAACGTATTCATCCGAGGGATCCGTGGATGGCCTACTTTATTCTTTGGCATTAACTAATGGCTCAACGGAGCTTGTCTGGTTTCTCTGATTTCTGGGGTCGGATGTAAAGACATCATTATCGACCGAAGCTGCTCACCCGAGCTTTTATCTTATTTGTATTCTTCGTGCTATGATGCACTTGTAATGCCTCTCAAGATATTGTAATTTTTTCATTAATAAAGAGAGTTTCTACTCTTTCTTCTTTTGACATCTGTTTCTTTTTTCGATGTTATGGTGTTGAGAGTTGCTACTTTCATTTTATGCTTTTCGGTCTGTAGCATAATCCATAAGTCCAGCAACGCTTTTGCTGCTTTATTTTTGCCAACATGTCATTTAGTCCCCTGTGGAGGAAGTGCTTATCTCTGTTTAGGTCAGAGAAAGGCCTGGGCAGCCCTGTGAGCTTATGTAGTAAGCATGGTCCTATTTAACGGATGAAGTACGTATTTCTTTAAAAAGAAATAACTTGCATAATCTTGCTGGTAAGCGGAGAAAGGTTACTTACCTCTGCCAAAGCATAATAGGACGTCTTAGTCGCATCAGAGTGTTTAAGAAATTACTCGTCTAGTCTGAGGCTTCCATAAATATATTACTTGGCTTGGCCGAGGCTTCAAGAATATATCACTCGGCTTGGCCGAGGCTTCAAGAATATATTTTACTTGGCGCTGCCAAGGTACGGAGACCATTACTTGGCTCGGCCAGGCTTCAGAAATATATCACTCGGCTTGGCCGAGGCTTCAAGAACATATCACTCGGCTTGGCTGAGGCTTCAAGCATATATTTTACTTGGCGCTGCCAAGGTATGGAGACAGTTACTCGGCTCGTCCGAGGCTTCAGAAATATATCACTCGGCTTGGCCGAGGCTTCAAGAATATATCACTCGGTTTGGCTGAGGCTTCAAGATTATATTTTATTTGGCGCTACCAAGGTACGGAGTCCTTCCAGCCCAGCTAGGATATATTTTACTTGGTGTGGCCAAGGTCCGGAGATCGCTCGGCCCGACCGAGGATTTATAAAGATTATATTTTACTTGACGTTGCCAAGATACGGAGTCCTTCCAGCCCAGCTGGGATATATTTTACTTGGTGCGGCCAAGGTTCGGAGATCGCTCGGCCCGATCGAGGATTTATAAAGATTATATTTTACTTGGCGCTGCCAAGATACTGAGTCCTCCCAGCCCAGTTGGGATATATATTACTTAGCGCGGCCAAGGTCCAGAGATCGCTCGGCCCAACCAAGGATTTATAAAAATTATATTTTACTTGGTGCTGCCAAGGTACGGAGTCCTCCCAGCCAGCTGGGATATATTTTACTTGGCGCGGCCAAGGTCCGGAGATTGCTCGGCCCGGCCGAGGATTTATAAAATTATATTTTACTTGGCGCTGCCAAGGTACGGAGTCCTCCCAGCCCAGCTGGGATATATTTTACTTGGCACAGCCAAGGTCTGGAGATCACTCGGCCCGACCGAGGATTTATAAACCTGCTTCTCATTATAGCCATCAAAGAAAGCAATAAAAATAGAAATTTTTTGAATCTTTGAAGATTTAACTCAATGGACAAAGTAAGTTCAGGGAGGGCGTACTCTCACTGATGATAGATGCGGAGATTATCCGAGTTCCATGTCCGGGGAATAGATTTTTCATTTAGATCTTGGAGCTTATAGGTGTCGGGTCTGATTACTTTCGTAATTTGATAAGGAACCTCCCAATTAGGAGACAGCTTTCCTTGCTCCAGTGGCTTTGAGACGGAAGCCTTCCGAAGTACCAGATCGCCTGGGAAGAAAAACTTTCCTTTGACTCTTGTTGAATGGTAGCAGGCAACTCTTTATTGGTAGGCCGCCATCCAGATCTAGGCTTTCTTCCTGACTTCTTCTATCAAGTCAAGATTGGTTCGGAGTTGTTCATCATTGGATTCTTTCAAGTAGCCTTCGGTGCGAGGGGAGGGGAGCCCGAGCTCCACGGGGATAACAGCTTCGGTACCGAAAGCCATCTTAATTGGAGTCTGGCCCATGGGAGCCCTTTCAATGGTTCGGTATGCCCACAGCACATGGTGGAGCTCCTCTGCCCATCTACCTCGTGCTTGGTTGAGCCGAGCTTTAATTCTCTGCAAGAGAGTTCTATTTGTTACCTCAGCCTCTCCGTTAGCTTGAGGATGTCCGACCGATGTTAGGCGATGGAGAATGCCATGATCCTCGCAGAACTCCCAAACTTTGGATTATCAAACTGCTTCCCGTTGTCAGTGATGATGGTGTGGGGAAGGCCGAAGCGGCAGATGATAGACCTCCACACGAAGTCTTTAGCCCGAGCTTTGGTTATCTAGGCGACTGCTTCGGCTTCAACCCACTTAGTGAAATAATTAATTGCAACAAACAAGAACTTCCTTTACCCCGTTGCGAGGGGGAAAGGGCCAAGAATATCCATTCCCCATTTGGCGAAGGGCCAGGGGAATGAGATGGAAGTCAGATGAGCAGATGAGAGCCTCTGAATATTTGAGTGTTGTTGACATGCATCACAGGCTCGGACAAGGTCATCAGCATATCTCTGCATCGTTGGCCAATAATATCCCTGGCGTAGCACTTTGTGGCACAGGGTGCGACTGCCAAGGTGATTGCCACAGATGCCTTCATGAACCTCCCGAAGAGCGTAATCGGCTTCTAATGGATGGAGGCATTTGAGCAATGGCATGGAGAAGGATCGCTTATACAACCGGTTATCAATCAAAACATAATGAGATGATTGAAATTTCAACTTCCTTACTTCCTTTCTATCAGTGGGCAGCTAACCTTATTTGAGGTACTGGTACAGGGGGTCCATCCAGGATGGTTCGGTGTTAACCTGCATCATCTGATCAACATCGGCAATGCTGGGCTTCTCTAGGACCTCCAGATGGAATTTTCGCTCGAGATCCATTGACTCCGTAGTTGCCAGGTGGGATAGTAGGTTGGCGTGCGTGTTTTCATCCCTTGGGATCTGGACAATTTTAAATTCATCGAAATAGGAGGATAGATCGTGCACCTTTTGGAGATACCGAATTATGCTCGGCTCTCGAGCCTCGAATTCTCCCTGCACCTGGCCAGCCACCAATTGGGAGTCGGTGTAGGCAATCAGTCTCTTGACTTTAAGCTCATGGGCAATTCGGAGTTCGAAGAGCAGGGCTTCATACTCTGCTTCATTATTTGATGTTGGAAAGGAGAAGCGAATGTCATATTCAAAGGTTACGCCTTCCGGACTGGTGAGGACTAGGCCGGCGCCAGAGCTGCCCGCGCTGAAGGATCCATCGGTGTGAAGCAACCATGGGGCGCTGGGCTTTGGTTGTCTGAGGGTATTTGAAACAGAGCCATCTTCGGGTATGGTGCATTCAAGGAGGAAGTCTGCCAAAACTTGGGCTTTAATGGCTAGACAAGGCTGATATTGAATGTCGTGCTCGCTCAGCTCGACAGCCCATTTGGTCATTCTCCCCGATGCTTCTGGACGATGGATAATTGCCTTGAGAGATTAGTCGGTCAGGACGAGGACAGTATGCGCCTAGAAGTATGGTCGCAACTTTCGGATCGATGTTACTAGAGCTAGGACCATCTTCTCAACTCGAGTGTACCTCGTTTCAGCATCTTTGAGTAGTTGCTGACATAATAGATAGGTCTTTGGACTCTGTTCTCCTCTTTGATTAGCAACGAGCCAACAACGTCTTCAAAGACCGCCAGGTATAGATTCAGCACTTCCCCTGGCTTCGGGCTACTGAGGAGAGGTGGCGAGCCGAGGTATTTCTTGAGGTCTTCGAAGGACTTCTGGCAATCTGGGGTCTACTGAAAGTTTTTGGCCGACCAAAGTACTTTGAAGAAGGGAAGGCATTTCTCGGTCGGCCGAGCAATGAAGCAGCTGAGGGCTGCTACCCTCCCGATGAGGCGCTGCACGTCCTTGACTGACCCTGGCAGAGCCATTTGTTGTAGGGCTTGGATTTTCTGAGGGTTTGCCTCGATGCCTCACTGTGAAACCATGAAGCCCAGGAATTTCCCGGAGTTGACCCCGAAGGCGCATTTGGTGGGATTGAGCTTCATCTAATATTTTCAAAGTGTAGTGAAGCTCTCCGCAAGGTCCTCGATGTGCTGGGATGCCTCCTTGCTTTTTACCAGCATATCATCAACATACACCTTCATGTTCTGACCAATTTGCTCCTTAAAGACTTTGTTGACCAGCCTTTGGTAGGTGGCACCTGCATTTTTCAAACCAAAGGGCATAACTCGGTAGCAATAAATACCTCGGTCGATGATGAAGGTGGTTTTCTCCTTGTCTTCGGGCGCCATTCGGATCTAATTGTAGCCCGAATAGGCATCCATAAAAGTTAGCATTTGGTGGCCTAAAGTTGAATCCACAAGCTGGTCAATTCATGGAAGAGGGAAGCTATCTTTTGGGCATGCCTTATTGAGGTCAGTGAAGTCGATGCAGATCCTCATTTGCCATTCGACTTCTTTATCATGACCACGTTCGCCAGCCAGTCGGGGTAACTAACCTTCCGGATAAACTTGGCTTTGATGAGCTTATCCACCTCTTCTTCAATGGCCTTCTAGCGCTCGGACGCGAAGCTTCTCTTCTTCTGTTTGATCGGCCAAATGTTTCGTCCACGCTGAGGCGATGAACCAGGACATCTGGGCTGATCCCGGGCATGTCCGATGTGGACCAGGCAAAGACGTCGGCATTCCTCCAAAGGAACTCAATTAATTCTTGCCGAAGCTTTCCTTCTAGCTGCGATCTGACTTTTATAGCTCGGTCGGGCCGAGCCTCGTCAAGTGGTACCTCCTCCAAATCTTCGACCGGCCCTCCTCATTGCTCGGCGAGATCTTTCTGAGCGTCCAGCCCGTCCACCTCGGGCTTTCTGGATTGGAGGTCGGAAACAAAGCAATGTCGAGCTATGATTTGATTTCCTCAAACAATCCCCACTCCCCATTTAGGGAGAATTTCATGGCGAGATGGGGAACGGAAATGATGGCTTTGAGAGAGATTTGCCCTGGTCTATCGAGGATGGCGTTGTAGGGAGATCTGAGCTTGGTCATGAGGAAATCTATGAACACGGTAGCCATGCGGGGCCAGGTGCCGGCTCGGACTAACAGAGTGATGACTCCTTCAGGGATTATGGAGTCACCTATGAAGCCCACTAGGGTGGACTCCACCGGTCGGAGGCTTTCTATCCGGAATTTTAACCTCACAAAGGCATCGAAATACAAAACATTAACAGAGCTTCCACTATCAATCAAAATTTGGTGTATATCATAATTGTTCATATTTAAAGATACAACCATGGCATCATCGTGGGGGTACTGCACCTCCCCAAGATCTTCATCAGAGAAGGTGAGCTCATCGACTCGAGCTTTCTTCGGCAAGCTTTCCTCCTCGCTCAGCCAAGAGGATGGGGAACCGGCCGCTGTTATCACATTGACATTGCCGAGGACTGGGGGATTCGGTGGAGGACGTTGGCGAGGTTCGGGGTGGCGATTCTCCTCATTGTTCGGCTCAGGGGGACCTCTGAATTGGTCTAGCCTACCCCGCCGAATCAATCACTTGATCTCATTCTTTAGCTGCCAGCAATCTTCAGTATCATGCCCGTAGTCCCGATGAAAGTGGCAGTACTTGGCTGGGTCCCTCCGAGCTCCGTTGCCTCGAAGAGGAGGGGGCCGAGGAAGCTGACGCTCGATCTCCATCAGGATCTATGCTCTCGGCATGGTAAGGGAAGTATAGCGGTCGAACTTTTGGGCTGGACTCCGAGTTCGGTCTTGAGGCAGCGGCGGAGGAGCTCTGCGGTGGCGAGGCGGGCTAGCGCGGTGGTGGACCCGCTGCTTGTCCGAGCCCTTTGCCTCTTTCTTCCTCAGCTGCTCGGCCCGAGCTGACCACCTCGATTCTTCAACCCTAGTGTACTTATCCGCCAGGGACATCATATCCGAAAGGCTCTTGGGGTAGTTAACCTCCAGAGCTAAGTAGAAGTCCCCCTCCTTGGACACTCCTCCGACCAAGGTGGACATGGCCACCTCGTGGTTGAGATGGTCGACTTCTAAGAGGGCCGTGTTGAAGCGACCGAGGTAATTCTTTAGCGATTCCCCCTCTCTCTGCTTGACCTCAGAGAGGGAATCAGATCTCCATCGCTGGCGACAACTGCTGATGAACTGGCTGATGAGCAGACAGCTCAGCTCGTCAAAAGAACCAATGGAACCTGGATTTAAGCTATTGAACCAGGTTCGGGCAGATCCCCTTAAAGTGGAGGGGAATGCTCTGCACAGGATTGCATCTGATGCCCCATGGAACATCATGATGGATATGAAGCTGCTGAGATGGTCATCAGGATCGGTGGATCCATGATACGGCTCGATGGTAGGGAGCTTAACATGAGGGGTAATCACTTCCCTCATGATCCTCTCGGAGAAGGGGATGCCCTGCTCTGCCTTTGGCTGGGACGGAGGGGCTTGCCTAATGGCGTCTATCTCCTGACGCCACTCCCGACGCATCTTCTACATCTATTGTCTGATCCCTTCATCCAGAGTGGTATGAGGGATCGGGCAAGAAGAAGACAGTAGCGGTGTCGAATCTTGGGAAGCATCGGGGAGAGGGAGCGAACCCGCCTGGATCTGAGCGGGCTCTTCCCTCCTGCTCGTTGTAGCGCTGGCTTTGCCTTTGTGGGCCGATGACCGCAATCTGCCGCCTCAGATGGATCAGAAGAAGAGATCGCTGGCGGGGCAGGGGCAGCGGCCTCCTCATGAGGCTGAGAAGCGGGAACGACAGGGCCAGGGGTCGCCTGGAGCCCCTGGACCAACTGGGTCAATGCTTGGACCTGCTGTACCAGAGTGACGAACTGGTCCAGGGTTACCGCCGTTGCCGACGGCGAAGGGGTTTCAGCCGGCAGTGGCGGTAGAGGCACCATACCGCTAATCGGATCAGGCCTTTGAGAGGCAACATGGTCTTGTGCTTCAGATGTAGCTCTCTTTCGATTGGCCATTAGAGGACGCTTTCTCTGATTCTTGAGTCTTGTCTCCTGGATCACAAGTTTATGGGACTTGAGGCCCTTTCTCTAGCGCCAATATGTTGCCGCGGAAATCCATTCTCCGATTCAGGTGCGCTTCTGGCTCCTGATCCAGACGCTGATCTCGTCGCCTCGGGATGGAACCTGCAAGATAGTCCACACGCATAGGGTGCTATGGGGGTTGCCCTCTGCGGAGGACCCTCTGACGCCCAAGTCAGTGGAGATTCACAACAAGCAGATGTGAGGAGAAGATTCTCACAGAGGAGTTCCCCTTTTTGGCGGGTGTTCTCTCTCGAGAGCTTCGAGCTCAGGGGGAGCTTCAATGGAGTATCAAAGCTAGTGAATAACGTAAAAGTATGCGTAAGAACTGCGTACAAAAATGGCATACCTGAGAGGTTGGAGGGCTGTGATATTTATAGGTGATCACCTGATCCCTTGTGCCCTGGATGGGGTCTGAAAACTATTAGGATTCGAAACGGATTCGAATCAAGTTTGTTACGAGGCCGGTAGGGTCCACATCTTGTCAGTTAGAGGATCGACGACTGGGAGAGCTGGTTGATGCCTTGAGATTCAATGATCGCATAGACCTAAGCCATTCTTGTGGGTCCTAGGCCACTTCTGGGCATGATTCACCGCCTGAAATCTTATTCAGTTATAGTGAATTCGAACTCTCCTACGTCGGATTCTGTAGAGGTATTTTGAATGCCGTGGTTCGGCTAGAATGAGGAGTAATCTTGGTTTTCCGAGGTATATAATGGATCGAATCGGATGGCCGAGGTATGAAGATAGCTCGGGTTACCGAGGAATGGATCGGCTCGGATGGCCAAGGTATGAGGATAGCTCGGGTTACCGAGGAATGGATCAGCTCAGATGGCCAAGGTATGAGGATAGCTCGGGTTACCAAGGAATGGCTCGGCTCGAATGGCTGAGGTATGAGGATAGCTCGGGTTGTCGGGGCGATGCGACTTTGTCAAAGGTGGTTTGTCTTCGTCGCTTGGATGTTATGCCGACTGGCTGGTAGGGCGTTTGGATTGGGCATGACCCAATTGTCGATTTGGACAGTCAATAATGCAATAACGATTTTACCCCTCATCAGGTATCAAAAGTTGCCTTGCTTGATGCATGATCAACGTTCTATAGTAATAGAATTAAACTAATAAGATGATATTTTGTTTTTTAGCAACTCATTTAATTATGCATAAATTTTATATAATAAATATGTAGCACCATGGCAATAGGATACCAAGGATGTGATAGTTCTTTCGGTGCTCTTTTATTGCTCATTAACATTAATATTCTACTCTTAGATCTCAGCTTCTATTTGCTTTCTTTTGTGCTCGTTTCCTTCTTTTTTTTCACTTTTCATCCGTGCAGATATTTTGACTTTTTTTACTCTTCAATAATATGGGTTGAGATATCCTAACCTTTGTCTTAAAAAAAAGGATTTATAATACTATTAAAAATATTTTTTATTGAGCAAACAATTCTTAAATAAATTCAAAAGATTAAGTCATTGAGCTATCAGCTTACAATCTATAAATTTACCAAACTTCTCAGCTACATGAATACCAATTAACTATCTTTATATACATCTCTTGTTACCTTTGTCATTCTAAAGAAAATATGCAAAAAGAATTCGTTTAATTATCAATTTTTTGAACTCTTTTATGCAATTATTGTGAAACGCAAGTTTTTATTTTTAAGTCAAACAATAATATATATGGATCAATGTTAAAACTAAGAAAGTTCTTAGTTAGTGGCCAAGCTAGTGTAAATTATCATGCACTGCCTATCATTTTGGTGCAACAGCAAATAAAGTTGGGATCCTCTTGATTTAGAAGATTTATTATTAGGTTGACATATATCCAAGAATGATTTAGCATATTTTCTTTAGAATTCAAATGAGAGCCAGATGATGAAGGTTTTGGAATTCAAATGAAAAATATATCATCATATATATGTGCAGCGAACGCATGTGAATCGTTTAATATGCATAATTTAATATTATTATATCAAAAAGAAAAAAATATCATATAATTTTTAAACATAAAATATACCGATATGTTATGGTCTCAAAAGAGCAGAGCGCCCTGCTACTAAATTCGAAGCTATGAAGGAAGAATTTTACTAGCCAAGGTACATCACAAAAGTACCAACATAATAAAACCGAAACCAAATACGAAACCAGAGTGGGCTCACTCTTGTTTTTCTCTGATTCTCACAATTCTTGCGCATATAAAATAAGGGAGGAAAGTGTTACGGAATAAACTATCGTGGAACTCATGGAACGCAAATGAGAATTAATCTAAATGAGAAAATAAAGAAGAAAAGAGCAATCAAACAGTAGACATAAAGATTTACGTAGTTCGATAATTTGCCTACGTCCATGGAAGGTTTCTGCTTCTTTATTGAGAGAAAGGTCTTACAGCTATAAAAATCTATTAGGGTTTTTATCTCTGCGCGTCATACTCGCAAGCCTGCCATCCTTGGCTCGGGCTATCAAATCTATGCACGCTATCCTTGACTTGGGCTGTCAAATCTATGCGTGCCATCCTTGGCTCGGGCTACCAAATCTATGCACGCCCATGCATTTGGCAGGCTCCCACTTGCAGCTCCTGGCATAGGTTGCCAAATTTGTTGCACACCCGAATTCGCCCAGATCCGCAGGATCCCACTTGTAGCTCCTGGCATGGGTTTTCAAATTTGCTTCACACCCAGATTTGTCTAGATCTGCTCGCTCATGACAACTGCCAAATCTGTGTACCACTTCCAATTTTTGCTTGTCGTTTCTAGAAAGATTATGAGCCATTGTTTAACAATCTCCACCCTGGCTAATAATCCGCTCCCTTAGAAGATCTACTCAACCTTGAGGACCCATACCTTCACCTGGAGCCCTCAACATCTTCATAATATCAGTTTGTGACTTGGAGCAAGTTCAAACAATGTTTGAACTTCTCCAAATGAAGCATCTTTGTCAACATATCTACTGTATTATTCCTTGTGTGTACCTTCAATAATAGGATCTTACCTGAAGTAAGTAACTCTCTGATCTTATGGTACCTCACATCAATGTGCTTTGTTCTAGCATGATACACCTGATTTTTGGATAATTCAATGGCACTTTGACTGTCGCAGTATATACCCAAAGCTTGCTGCTCAAAACCAATCTCTAAGACAAGCCCTTTTAACCACAACGCTTCCTTAGCTGCATCTATTATAGCCATGTATTCTACCTTTGTGGTGGATAAAGCAATCACACATTCACACTTTGTAAGGCTAACCTCCAACTAATTGGACCACTTGCAAGTATGAACACACAGCCTGTAGTAGACTTCCTATCATCCACATCTTCAGCACAATCTGAGTCCACATACCCAATAACAAAAACTGAATCATCCACTGTACCAAAACAAATACCATAATCAATTATATCTCTCAAGTATCGAAAAATCCACTTTACAGCCTGCCAATGCTCCTTGCCTGGGTTAGCCATAAACTTGCTAACCATACTAACTGCTTGGGCCAAGTCTGGTCTTGTGCAAACCATTGCATACATCAATCTTTCCACCGTACTAGCATAAGGAACCTTTGACATGCACTGCACTTCATCCTCTGTTCCAGGACACTGGTAGCTGGACAACTTGAAGTGATTAGCCAGTGGAGTAGTAACTGGCTTTGCCTTGTCCATACCAAACCTCTCCAATACTTTCTCAATGTACTTCTGTGAGAGCCATAACTTTTTGTTCTTTCTATCTCTGTCAATTTTCATACCTAGGATTTTCTTAACAGCACCTAAGTCTTTCATATCAAATTCTCTACTCAACAAGGATTTTAAGTCACACACATCTTTCAAATTTCTTGCAGCAATTAGCATATCATCAACATAAATCAACAAATAAATGAAAGAACCATCCTTCAGAGACTTGAAGTATAAACAACAGTCATACTCACAATGGGTAAAGCCAATACTCAATATGTAGGAGTCAAACCGCTTATACCACTACCTTGGGGACTGCTTCAACCCATAAAGAGACTTCTTGAGCTTGCATACTAGGTGTTCCTTTCCTAACTTCTCAAATCCCTTTGGTTGTTCCATGAAAATCTGCTCCTCCAATTCACCATGAAGGAAAGTTGTCTTGACATCTAACTACTCCAACTCCAGATCTAGCTAAGCTGTCAAGGCCAATAACACCCTAATAGTGGTATGCCTAACCACCGGTGAGAATACTTCATTGTAGTCAATCCTCTGTTTCTGTAAGTATCCTTTAGCAACCAACCGTGCTTTATATCTCATACCTTCTTTCTCTGATGCTCCTTCCTTCTTTCTGTAGACCCACTTGCATCCAACTGCCCTTTTATCCTCATGGAGTTCTACCAACTCTCATGTTTGATTCTTATGCAGTGACTCCATCTCTTCAGCCATAGCATCTAACCTCTTTTTCTTTTCTGAAACTGATACTGCTTCCTAAAAAGAACTAGGTTCTCCATCACTGGTTAGTAAAGCAAAAGAAGCTGACTCATCGTCTATATGATACCTGGCTGGGAGTCTAATTGTGCGTCTGGGTCTATCTATGGAAATATTGTATTCTTGTTGATGCTGCTATCTTTCTGTACTCTCTGAATCATCATCACTGCCTTTTGTTTCAACTGCTGACTTAACTGAACTCGAAGGACTGTCTGGTTTAAGTTCCATATTTACCTTAGAACTTGAACCCATAGTTTCTACTTGAGATGATTCCTACTTGTTTACCATAGCCTGCTCATCAAAGACTACATCCCTGCTAACTATCACATTCTGTGCCTTAAGATCCCAAAGTCTATATCCCTTTACTCCTTTTTCATACCCAAAAAAGATGAATTTTCTAGACTTTGAATCCAGTTTTATTCTCTCATCACTAGGGATTAAGGCATAAGCTGGACACCCAAAAACCTTGAGTACAGAATAGTCAACATCCTTACCTATCCAGACCTGTTCTGCAGACTTTTCCTCTAACTTCATTGAAGGTGACCTGTTAACAATAAAACAAGCTGCATTCACTACTTCTGCCCAAAATTGCTTGGGCAAAACTGCCTGTAATCTCATAGCTCTGGCTCTCTCTAATAGTGTCATGTTCATCCTTTCTGCAACCCCATTTTTCTGAGGTGTCTTAGGAACTATGAAATGCCTCCCAATTCCCTCTTTCTTGCAGAAACTTATGAATTTATTAGATGTGTACTCACCCCCGTTATCAGACCTTAAGAACTTCATGCTCTTCCCTGTTTGTTTCTCAACATTGGCTTTCCACTCCTTGAATCTAGAGAATACACCACTCTTCTCTCCCATAAAGTACACTCAAAGCTTCCAAGAGAAATCATCAATAAATGTCACAAAATACCTGGCTCCACCTTTTGCTGCAATCTCTGCTAGACCCAGACATCTGAGCGAACATACTCTAATACCTGCTTGCTTCTCTGTAAGGAGGACTTGAACTGAACCCTGTCCTATTTACCATAAACACAGAATTCACAGAACCCAACTTGACACCGTGTAATCTCATCCAACAGTTTCCTTTTCTGTAGTTCTTGCAAACCCTGCTCACTGATATGCCCTAACTGCATATGCCAGAGTTTGATGGTATTCAAGCTATTTTCTATTGATGAATATGCAGACCCATTACCAACAACTGTACTACCCAATAGCCTATACAAATTATTTTCTATCCGCTTTTCCTTCATCATAGTCATAGCTCCTACCAAAACCATAAGAATTCTACTACCTGGAGCTGCTGAAAAACCACACAGTTGCTTCTCTAACTGTTCTAGAGAAATTAAATTCTTTTTCAATTCAAGGACATGTTTTACATTCTCCAATGTCCTGATTAGACCATTAAACATCTTAATTCTAACATTACCAATCCCCACAGCCTTGCAAGAATAATTATCACCTAATGTCACACTACCAGCATCACAGGCCTTATAACTATGGAACCAATTCCTATGTGACGTATAATGTGATGAGCATGCAGAATCCAATGTCTATGTGTTAGATATTGAGTCATTACCTTTCGACGATGCTACTAATAGATCCTCCTTTGAAGCATCTATAGAAATACTAGCTAAACTTGAAACATCATCCTTCCTATCAGCTCCCTGATTCTTCAATAGAGGACAATCTTTCTTCCAGTGACCCTTCTGGTGACACTTGAAACACTCCTGCTTTGACACCCTTGACTTGGATTTGCCCCTAAACTTTCCTCTTTTCTACTCCTTGTTCCTTTCTCTGCCCTTGCCACGTTCTGAACTGACTGACAAACCCTCAGCCTGTGAGTTTCCTATCTCCAACTTTTGCATTGACATATGGGACCTAAGAGCCTGCATTACATCATCATAGTCTAGTGTCTCCTTTCCATATAACAATGTCGTATTAAATTGGTTAAACGATGGCGGCAAAGAACATATAAGTATTAGAGCCTTATCCTCCCCATCAATTTTCACATCCACGCGTAATAAATCTCTAACCTTTTGGTTGAACTAGGCTATGTAATCTCCTAGGTCTCCACCTTCTTTCATTCTAAAACTGAATAGATTGCACTTCAGGAATAGCTTATTGATGACATTTTTGGATATGAACAAGCTCTCCAGTTTTGTCCATAAATCCTTTTCTATCTTCTCATTGATTACATCATATACTACTAAATCCATCAAACACATCCGGATTGTACTAAAGGCGATTGACTCCATGTCCTACCAATCATCTTCTTCCATGTTAGCGGGCTTCTGTCCCCTTAAAGCCTTGTGAACTTTCATCTGAGTCAACAGATTGTTCATCCTCATCTACCATAAAGAAAAATTCTCCTTGCCATCGAACTTGTCGAACTTGGCGTGCGCTCCCAATCCACTCATCTTAGTCTGAGCTCTGATACCAATTGTTGCGTAATAAACTACCGTGGAACTCATGGAACGTGAATGAAAATTAATCTAAATACAAAAATAAAAGAGAAAAGAGCAATCAAACAGAAGACATAAAGATTTATGTGGTTCAACAATTTGCCTACGTCCACGGAAGGTTTCTGCTTCTTTATTGAGAGAAAGGCCTTACAGCTACAAAAATCTATTAGGATTTTTATCTCTATGCGTCACACTCGCCAACCTGCCATCCTTGGCTCGGGCTATCAAATCTGTGCGCTCCATCTTTGACTCGGGCTGTCTAATCTATGCGTGTCATCCTTGTCTCGGGCTGCCAAATCTATGCACGCTCATGCATTTGGCAGGCTCCCACTTGCAACTTCTGGCATAGGTTGTCAAATTTGCTGTGCACCCAAATTCATCTAGATCTGCAGGATTCTACTTGCCGCTCCTGGCATAGGTTGCCAAATTTGCTACACGTCCAGATTCGCTCAGATCCGCTTGCTCATTACAGCTTCCAAACCTGTGTGCTACTTCAATTTTTGCCTACCATTTTTAGAAAGATTATGAGCCATTATTTAATAGAAAGGAGGAGAGAAGCTTTTCTTTTGTTGTGTCGTTTTTTACGTATTCTAAAAGTTCACCTTATGCCCTATTTATAGGCTCAAGGTGAATCAAAAAAAATCTATTTAAATTATTTTTAAAATAATTTAATTTAGATATCTTTTATTTGTTACAACTTATTTTGATCATATAAGAATAATTTTTTATACATGTACGCCAACTCCTTGATCGTATCAAGGAAAAAGTTGTTTTCTTATTTCCACTAATTTACAAATAATATCTAAATTAAATATAATATAATAATCTAAATTATCAAATATCATTTAATAATTTTAGATATTATTAATTTTAAATATCTAATAAATTAAATTTATTATTTATTTTTAATATTTTTAATAATCATATTATCAAAAATATCAAAAAATTAAAATTATTTCCTCTCTCTCCATTAATTCATCGTATGTACCATTTATTAGAGCAAAATTTTTTTGTGTGATGTTTCATAATAACATTTATATGCAACAATTCATATCAATTATTATATAAACAATGTGTGTAAACATAATTTTATTTTATCCAATAACTAATTTATTGTACCAAAATAAATGTGAGAAAAATAATCAATCAAATTGATTATTTATCTTCATAATAAACTCTTTATTGTAGAGTTTCAATAAACCTTTTATTTGAGAGAAATAACTAATTAATCACATTAATTATTCAATCCAAGAGTATTAGATGTGATAAACCTAAGACGGTGTAGGGACCATGGATCCATAATTTCAAGCTCTAATAAACTTGAATAAACTCAATTAAAACTCTTTAATTGATTATTTAGTTTATTAATCTCAAAGTTATTCCACAAAAAACTCAAGCATCCTTGAAAATTAGAGATTAATTTTACTCAAAAACTTTAATCATTACAGGTAATTTAATCCTTTATAATTAGTTCATGTTAGAGCTAGGTAAAATAACCGTTGTACCCTCTAATTTTCTATTGTGCCTTAAGTACCATTGATTCACTAATTAAACAGTCAATTTATGATCGGATTATAAATTGTGTGCATAACTGTTTAGCTACACAATCAATACTTAAAGGAACTAATTTTAAGCTTTTTTTAAAAAACCATGGATTCCATATCTTTAAATCACATTCTTAGCCCAATGCATTATTGAACCTCCAAGATGTAAGTATTGGGCCTAACATCAAATGGGTTTTAACGAACAAATCAAATGATCTAGTAGCATAATCAAGGAGTCTGTGATTAAGTTAGGATTAAGGTTGATGTATATGATCATCTTGTAACATAAACTGAATTCTTTATAATGGTCTTAAATAAAGATTCAAATTATATCGGTCCAAGTCCTATATAATCTTATTATATATAATACCCACTAAGTGTCTCTACACAACAATCTGGATAAAATTATCACATTCATAATGTTTATGGACCATCTTAGCGATTAGTGATAGAAGATCCATACTTCTATCAATCACGAACATGTTTACATATATTAGTCATAATTTCAATCCTCTTGTATACATTATACTAAAATTAAAACCTCATAATATATTTGAATTTTTACATAAACATGCATCTTTCATATAAAAGAGGCTAAATTGAAGAAAAATGCTTCTTTTATTAATTCAAAAAATTAAAAGTATAAATACGTCTGATTTCAAGGGTACTATTTCCAACAATCTTTCACTTGCCCTAAAGCAGATGTGACATGTCTTTTAATCCCATTCCTACAAGATATTTGTTGAACGTCTTCTCAGGCAATATCTTTGTGAACGGATCAACCAGATTTTGTTCCAATGCTGTCTTCATAACATTGACATTATCTCGATGCACGATCTCTCTGATGAGATGGTATTTTCTCTTGATATGCTTGACCCTTTTATGGCTTCTAGGTTCTCTTGAATTAGCCACGGTACCACTATTATCACAGAATAATGTCAATGGCATATCTGGAATAACTTCTAAGTCAGTATAGAACTTTTTAAGCCAAATTAATTCTTTAGTTGCTTCACAAGCGGCTATGTACTCAGCTTTCATTGTGGAGTCAGCAATACTAGATTGTTTGACACTTCTCCAAACAACTACTGCACCACCAAGAATGAACACTAATCCAGACATCGACCTTCGAGAATCTTTATCTGATTGAAAATCAAAATCAGTGTATCCTAAGGAGTTCAGGTCTCCACCAGAATACACAAGCATATAATTTCTCGTTCTCTGAAGATACTTGAGAATGTACTTTACTATCACCCAGTGCTCTATCCTAGGGTTTTACTGAAACCGACTAACAACTCCTACTGCATAGCAGATGTCTGGTCTAGTGCATAGCATAGCATACATTAGACTTCCAACTGCCGATGCATATGGAATCTGTCTCATGTCCTTTTCTTCTTGTGGTGTCTTAGGACACTGTTCTTTAGAGAGAACAATTCCATATCGGGTTAGATGACCCTTCTTGAAATTTTGCATCGAAAAATGAGCTAGCACCTTATCGATATAAGATGCCTGAGATAGTGCTAGGAGTTTGTTCTTCCTATCCCTAATGATTTGAATAACAAAAACATAACTCGTCTCTCTCAAATCTTTCATTTGGAATTATTTGGCCAGCCATGTCTTTACGTTAGATAATATTTTCATATCATTTTCAATGAGTAAGATATCATCTACATAAAGTACTAAGAAAATCATACTTTTTTCATTAATGAGCTTGTATACACAAGGTTCATCAACATTTTGCTCAAAGCCATTTGTTTTGATAGTTTCATCAAACCTAATGTTCCAAGACTTGGAGGCTTATTTGAGTCCATAAATGGATTTGTTAAGCTTACAGACTTTCTGCTCCTGATCTTTAACAATAAACCCCTCTGGTTGTTCCATATATATAGACTCCTCTAGATAGCCATTCAGAAAGGCTGTCTTTATATCCATCTACCATATTTCGTAATCAAAACAGACAGTTATGAATAAGAGAATGCGGATGGACTTTAACATAACAACTGGAAAGAAAGTCTCTTCATAATCAACTCCCTCCTTTTGCGTATAACCCTTTGCCACAAGTCTAGCTTTGAAGGTCTCTACCTTTCCATCCGCTCCTCTTTTCTTCTTAAAAATTTATTTACATCCAATGGTCCTGACATCTACAAGTTTCCAAACAGTATTGGAGTACATAGACTTCATTTCTTGGTTCATGGCTTCTAGCCATTTGTCCTTATTAGGATCGTCCATTGCATACTGGTATGATGATGAAGCATCATCGTTGGTATCGGCTACCATAATATTTGCTTCGCTATCCTATCTATAGCAGGCCGGGGTTCTGATAACCCTCCCACTACATCTAGTTACCATAATATCCTGACTAGGAGTTGTGATTTCTTCTTCCCTATTTTCAACAACTTTTGTTGATTGAATGGTGACTGATCTTTGAGCAACTCTTCGAGTACCACTTTACTTTGAGGTTTAAATTTTTGCATATAATTAATTTTGAGAAAAGTGGCATTTGTCGGTACAAACACCTTCTTTTCTTGTGGACTATAGAATAAACCTCCTCTAATGCCCTTTGGGTAGCCAACGAATAGACATACTTCTGCTCGTGGTTCTAGCTTCTCAGATTTGCCCTTAAGAACATGAATTGAATATCCCCATATGCGAAAATGACGCAAACTAGGTTTATACCCATTCCACATCTCTAAGGGTGTCTTGGATACAGATTTAGATGGTACAATATTCAAAATATGCATTGTCATCTATAAGGCATATCCCCAAAATGATATCGGTAGTGAGGAATAACTAATCATTGATCTGATCATATCTAACAATATCCGGTTCCTCCTTTCTGCAATACCATTTTGCTGTAGAGTTTCCGGAGCTATGAGCTGTGAAATGATTCCATACTCAATAAGGTAATCCTTGAATTCTATATCAAGGTATTCTCTACCTCGATTTGATTGCAGTGTTTTTAGTGATTTACCTAATTATTTTTTAACTTCTGCTCAAATTTTTAAAACATTTCAAAAGTCTCAGACTTTCTTTGCATTAGGTAAACGAAACCATATCTTGAGTAATCGTCAATGAAAGTGACAAAATACTCATAGCCACCTCTAGCTTGTATGTTGAATGGCCCACACACATCTGAATATACTAGATCTAGTGGTTCATTAGTCCTTTAGCCCTTTGTAGAGAAAGGACTTTTGGTTATTTTACCTTCTAAACAGGACTCACAGACAGAAAAAGTGCCAACAGTTAGCTCTCTGAGAGGATCATCCTTCACAAGTCTGTTTATCCTATTTAGGTTAATGTGACCAAGCCTAAAATGCCAGAGATATGTTTCATTATCATTGTTTATTACCTTTTGTCTTTTGTTAGACCTAGGATTAGCTACATTAAATAGTTCGATATTGTAAGAAATATTTTCATAAGGCGATAAAATATATAACCCATCAACTAAACATCCATGACAAATCTCAAGACCATTTCTTGAAACTGAAATAACATTTTCATTAAAAGAAATTCCATAACATTGTCCATGAAGTTTAGAAACTAAAATCAAATTTCTAAAAAAGTTTGGAATGAAATAAATATTATTCAGAATAAGAAATATCTCTCCAAACGAAAGACGAGCTGTTCCAACTGCCTTGACCGATACCATAGTCCCGTTTCCTATCCTCATTAGCAGCTCACCATCAGAAAGCTTCCTTGAAGAACTAAGAAGCTGGATAGAAGAATATACATGATTAGTTGCCCCTGAATCAATTATCCAGGATGAGGTATCAACCTCTACTAAGCAAGTTTCAAGTACAAGTAAATCATATTTATCATTTTTCTTCGTTTCTTTCGGCTCAACTAAATACTTAGGGCAATTTCTCTTCCAATGCCCTTCCATATTACAGTGGAAGCATTTACCCTTTGGCTTCTTCTCTTTCTTTTTGTTGGGTTGGTGCTGCCTCCCCTAGCCTTTTCTTCATAGTTCCACATATAGACTCATAGGTCTGCAGCTCGCTTAGCAGTTGACTCATCCCATAATTCAACTTATTCATAATATAGTTTGAAGCGAACAAGACAAACTCCTCGAGTAAAGAATTCATAATAATACTTACCTGAGTTGTTTTGTCAACTGGAGCTCCATGAAGCTCAACTTCATTGAAGAAGTTAGCCATTTTCAGGACATGATCCCAAATATGCGTGCCAAAAATCATCCTTGTGTTCATATAATTTCTGATAGTTTCATGTCAAGCTTGTTCGGACTTAGCCATTTCTTTTGCCTCAAACTTTTGCCTAAGTGTGTCAGACATGCTAGCGAGAATGTAGCCTTTGGCTTTGTTATTGGCAACTTGCCACTTATCATAATATTCTCTAACATTACGATCAGCAGTGAGGGTTGGCTCAGCAGGACATGGATCAGTGATAACAAATTTGATGTTCTTAGTAATCAGAATAATGTTGAGATCAGTTTTTTATTTGGGATAGTTTTTTCCAGTTAGGGTGTTGCCAAAAAGCAGAGAAACAATAGAATTGTTCAAGGCTATTTCCTAAAAAAATTAGTCAAGATGAATGTTTATAAGTTTTTGGAATAGATATTTTAAAAATAATAATTGAATAATTTAGGAAAAATACAAAAAAAACCCATATTTTATTCCCTCGATAATTCAACAAGCCATATACAAGTCTGCCGCCGTATGGTAAATCAGCTTGCACACTTAGTTAAACCGAGACTCTTCTCGATTAATAAGTATGTTTTTGAAATAACTTCTTATTTTCATACTCATTAACTACTGAATTAGAAAAGATTTGGTCAAAGATAAAATCAATACATTTGATCTTATATCTTTATGAGTAAGATCCACCATTTTAAATTTCTAGACTTAACCCAAGCGTACCACCATAGGATAGGTCAGGCTTGAAATACATCTAAAAATTTTATCCTAGAGATCAAAGTGCCTCGAGGCGCCATCCAACTCTCATGGTGCTAAGCCAATGGTGGAGAGTAACGAATTTATTAATTACTCATTATTAAAGTGGGATTATATTTTATTATATAAAGATAACCTTTTATCTTTGTGAATTAAATTCAAAACCTTTAAATCTTATCATCTCATGTAGATTTAATCTATGAATTTAATTCTTTCAAGATTTTCAAGAATCGAATTCTTGTGAATACTTTAAGATAACTATTATCTTTTTAGAAATTAATATCAAAATATTTTAATAATCATATTATTAAAATTTAATATCACATATTAACCTTTGAAATTAATTTCTATATAAAGAATCATATTCTTGTTATTTATGAAATTAAATAAATTAGTCTTAAATTTAATAATCTCCTTATTAAATTAATATCATATATTAACTTAACCTAAGACTATTTTTAATTTCATAACTTTATTTAAGAATCAAATTCTTAGTGTTATAAATCCAACCATCCATTTAAAAATTCTTTTTAAATATGTTTAGAATTATAATAATATTGTCTTTGTTCATTAACTAAGACCCTAGATAATAGGCATAATCATGATTAGTTAAATAGTCCTAATCAATAGCTTCAAAGAAAGGCCGATGGGTCACAAGCGGACACACTTAAGTATCGGTCTCCTTAGACAAAGCTATCAACATAGGTATTTAACTTTTCATAACTATACAAATTGTTGTTCATTAAATTTCTTTTAAACATTTTATGAATAAATTTTATGAAAACCCATAATATCTTATGAAAAATTCTATTGGGTGCATTATTTACATGTTCTAGTCTAATTTCTCAAACTACAATAAAATAATAAATAATGCAATGAGTTACATGTTATGATGCATAGGATGTGTATCTCTAATTTCTATATGGCATGATAAAAAATAACTCATCAAATAAATTATTCTATTTTAATAACCATGGGTCTTGGATCAGGCCCAACATTTTAGGCCAAATTTCATGACCGGCCATCTTATGACCAAACTGTTTGGAGTTAGCTTAGGCCCAATTTACTTCATAATTTTCTCTATTCTAAACTTTTGAAATTTGTTTCAAACCATTTGAAATTTTCTCAATTAAATTTTTGGATTTTCTCCAACCAACCAGCCCACGTCAGTGCTTCACCGTGAGGACGTCCAACTCTTATATGGGATCCCAATGTTTGGGATTTGTCCCCAACTTATAAGGGATTTGTTTTCCAACGCTCATATCCAAATGGTTGGGATTTGTTCAAAACTAAATCCCAACATAACCAACGCCCCACGCTTGGGATAACTAAGATTTGGAAACTAACGCCCAATGATTCAACTCAATCTTTGGGATTTATTCTAAACCAAATCCCAACACTCAGATCCACCAACATCCACGCTTGGATCATTTAGTGGGATTTTCTTTTCCGCCAACAAATTTGGTAGGATTTTTTTAGGACGCCATCTTTTTCTTACCAACAAATCTTCCTCACTTGCTCGGACCCACGACATGAGGACTGGAAAATGTTGGTGGCTACCTAATGAATCAGACTGAGGCTAGAGTTTTACTCTATGTCCTTAAGACAATTTCGTCGGTGCTTATGGTCAGTATGACGATTGTCTCCCAGGATACAACAGTCTCCTTTTGATGAAAGCAGCACTACAATTCACCAAAACTTTCGAACCAAGAATGCTACTCTCTTTTCAATGCACTATTGCTATACTATCCTTAGGAAAGTATGCAAATGCCTAAGAGAGAAGAAGACTAGAATTGATTCAAATTGAACTCAATTCGGAATGGCTTGGGATACTTGAAATGAGAGGGTCTAGGGTCCTATTTATATGTTTTTAGGTGCCCCTTGGAAGCAACCCTACGAATTTAATTAAATTTAAATTCTATTATCAAAAGATGTGAGGGTTAAGGGCTTATCACCCTTGATATGCCCTTTAGACATCGTGATCTTCAGATCAGGCGATCGGATAAGCCTTTTCATGGCTGTGATCTGAAGATCAGCCGATCAGATAAGTCTATCCTTATCCTGATAAGCCTTTTCATCATCATGATCTGATGATCATGTTATCAGATAGGCGGATGCCTATCACAGCAAGTGCAAAGTGCGCCTACAAAGCGCCCATTGCGCCCTTCGCACACGCGCGTGTGCGTGCGCGTGCGCGTGCGCGAGGGTGATGCTATGCATCACCCTCAAGCTCTCCACTTATGGTGAGCCTAAGGAACTTAAGCTTCAAGGAAGTAGTTTCCATATAAGTGAACCTTCCTTTCTTGATTTTTTCGATATGGGACTAAATGTCCCCGTAATTTCTCATTCACACACATAAGGCAGTAATGGGCTTTCAAGGCCCATTAGGGTATTTAGGGTCTATTTTGGCCCATTACCCAACAATCCCCCACATGAATGGAAATTGGACTTAGATCAAAGATCATCAAGATCAGCAAAGGCAAACCCCCACATAAAAGGATTTTAATGCAAATGAATATGCAGACACACTAAAGAGAGTATAATGGGATGAAGTTGTATCGGGATAGGTAGCTTGTGGCTTTGAACCTTCCTTAGTGAGTTGTTATCGAGTTTACTTGCTAAAAGGTGAACACGATGTCTTGAACCTTTCAGCGTTTTGTGTAAACTAAGACAATAACAATCACGCAACTTCTTCCGAGCATTCTTTTGGTTCTCATGGTTGTGTTCATTTTGGCCCCGAACAACTCCTGGTCTCATGAGTGCTTCAGAGAATTAAACCTTAAAATTCTCATAGAATTGGCCCAGTTCACACTCACATAGGTGATTCTTATTAAGAGTATCCTGCTATACCCCACATGATGTTCATGTCATAAGAATCATTAAAAGCAATGCTTATCCTAGTACCTTTAGCAGGTAGCACCAATTATCATAGGAATGAGTAGGATTGTACATCCTTAGTGCTATCAAGTCTCTTCATAATTTAGTTGTCCCTTTTGAACCTAGATCTTGGGATCTCCAGTCAGCTAGGTTGGGTATCCACTATGAAGATTTTTTAGTTATAGGTTTTAAACCCATTCCCCTCGATAAACAGTTTACTTGATCTCTTGGTAACCCCTTTGTTAATGGATCCGCTAGGTTTTTCTTTGACTGAACATAGTCAATAGAAATTACACCAATTTCAAGTAACTGCTTAATGGTATTATGTCTGCGACGTATATGTCTAGACTTACCATTATACATCTTATTCTGTGCTCTGCATATTGCCGATTGACTATCACAATGTATGCATATTGCAGACACAGGCTTTGGCCAACATGGAATATCTTCTAAAAGGTTTCGAAGCCATTCTGCTTCTTCAGCTGCCTTTTCTAAGGCAATAAACTCAGATTCCATAGTGGATCGAGCTATACATGTTTGTTTAGAAGATTTCCATGACACAGCACCTCCTCCTAAGGTGAATACATATCCACTTGTGGATTTTGTATCTTCTGTGTTAGATATCCAATTTGCATCACTGTATCCTTCTAATACAGCTGGATATCTTGAATAATGTAATCCATAACTTAGGGTATATCGCAGATATCTTAATACCCTTATTAGAGCTGTCCAATGATTTGGACCTGGATTACTTGTAAATCTACTCAACTTATTGACAGCATATGCTATGTCAGGACGAGTACAATTCATGACATACATTAAACTGCCAATTATACGTGAGTATTCCAATTGAGATATGGGTTCTCCAGTATACTTAGCCAAATGTAGATTAACATCTACAGGTGTTTTCACCGGGCTAGTATCATACTTTTTATACTTATTTAATATTTTCTCAATATAATGAGATTGAGATAATATTATTTCCTCAGATGTTCTAGTGATTCGAATCCCTAGTATAACATCTGCAACACCCATATTTTTCATATCAAAATGTTTGATCAACATTTTCTTAGTCTGTTTAATCATTTCAGTATTACTACCAATGATTAACAGGTCATCTACATATAAGCAGATTATCACATACCCTTCAGATAGGGATTTGGCATATATGCATTTGTCACATTCATTTATTTTGAATCCATTTGATAACATTACATTATCAAATTTTATATGCCATTGCTTAGGTGCTTGCTTTAATCCATATAAGGATTTAACAAGTCTACACACCTTCTTTTCTTGTCCTGGAACAATAAATCCCTCAGGTTGTTCCATGTATATTTCTTCATCTAATTCACCATTCAGAAAAGCAGTTTTAACATCCATTTGATGAATTTCAAGATTGTTAATGGCTGCAAAAGCGATTAACATTCTTATAGATGTTATTCTACTTACTGGTGAATAGGTATCAAAGAAGTCTATACCTTCTTTTTGTTTGAAGCCCTTAGCCACTAATCTGGCTTTATACTTGTCAATTGATCCATCAGCTTTTAGCTTTTTCTTAAATATCCACTTGCACCCTAAAGGTTTCATACCAGATGGTAGGTCTACCAACTCCCAGGTATGATTATGCATGATGGACTCAATTTCATTATTGACAGCTTCTTTCCAAAAGGGTGCTTCTGGATTAGACATTGCCTCTTTGAATGTCTGAGGTTCATCTTGTAACATATAAGTTACATAATCAGGACCAAAGGACTTAGCAACTTTTGGTCTCTTACTGCGTCTGGGTTCATCTTCAGGATATTCTTCCTGATGACTACTACTAGCAGTATTATCATCATAAGTTCTTTTATTTGAACTTATTTCTAATTTCCTTTTACTTGGAAATATATTTTCAAAGAATGTTGCATTCCTTGATTCCATGATTGTATTTTTCTGTATATCAGTTATATCTGATTTATACACAAGAAAGCGATATGCACTACTATTATGTGCATATCCGATAAATATACAATCAACAGTTTTAGGTCCTATCTTGACCTTTTTGGGGTCCGGAATAGCTACTTTAGCTAGACACCCCCACACTCTTAAGTAATTGTAAGAAGGCTTCTTTCCTTTCCATAACTCATATGGAGTCACTTCCTTCTTCTTAAGAGGTATCTTATTAAGAATATGATTTGCTGAGAGAATTGCTTCTCCCCATAAATTCTGTGGTGTACCAGAATTTATTAACATAGCATTCATCATTTCTTTTAATGTGCGGTTTTTACGTTCCGCAATTCCATTAGATTGAGGCGAATAAGGAGCAGTAGTTTGATGAATAATGCCATGCTCCTGACAAAATTCGTCAAAAGGTGCATCATATTCACCACCTCTATCACTCCTTATGGCCTTAATCTTTTTGCCAAGTTGATTTTCAACTTCATTCTTATAACATTTAAACATTTCTAAAGCCTCATCTTTAGACTTTAGTAGATACACATAGCAGTATCTTGTTGAATCATCTATAAATGTTATAAAATACTTTTTACCTCCTCTAGTTTGAATTGACTTTAAGTCACATAGATCACTGTGAATTAAGTCAAGAGGTTCAGTATTTCTTTCAACTGATGGAAATGGTGTTTTTGCTAACTTAGCTTCAACACACACTTCACACTTGTAATGTGGATCGATTTCATGATTAGGTAATAATTTAATTTCATTAATTTTCGTAATGAATTAAAATTCGCATGTCCTAATCTATCATGCCATAAACAAGAGGAGTCAACCATATAAGCAGAAGAAGAAGCTTTATTCATTTCAAGGTTTCTGTGTACAGTCATTACATTCACCTTGAATAATCCATTATTCAAGTAACCCCTTCCAATAAATATCCCCCCCTTAGTGAGTACAAATTTATCAGACTCAAAGACCATCCTAAAGCCATGTTTGCTTAGGAGGGAGCCTGATATGAGATTCTTCCGGATGTCAGGGACATGTAGCACATCATTCAGTAGAAGCTCCTTGCCAGATGTCATCTTCATAACGATGCGGCCAAGTCCTTCTATCTTGGATGTAGCGGAGTTACCCATGACCAAATTTCTACCATTGATAGGAGTATATGATGAGAACATACTCTTATCAGAGCAGACATGTCTGGTAGCTCCAGTGTCGATGTACCACTCATTTGCTTTGTCAACCATGTTTGCTTCAAATACA
The DNA here is from genome assembly GCA_900491605.1 of Calamus simplicifolius. Classification (NCBI taxonomy): domain Eukaryota; kingdom Viridiplantae; phylum Streptophyta; class Magnoliopsida; order Arecales; family Arecaceae; genus Calamus; species Calamus simplicifolius. The sequence continues at coordinate 432,428 of UESW01004331.1, forward strand.
ACAGCTGACAGCATCATCTCGGATACCTCTTTGGATAGGGTTTCAGTAACGTTGACTTCTTTCTTTTCTTTATCCTTGAAACGGCAGTCCTTGGATTTGTGTCCTTGCTTTCCACAAACAAAGCACTTTCCCTTAAACTTGTATTTCTTTGGATTGCCCTTCTTCTGTTTAAAGCCTTCGCCTGGAAACTTGCGTTTCTTCTTCCCTTCTATGAGGTTGGCCTTTGGCTCAGCAGGTTGTCCTCCTGTCTTCTTATCTTGGCTCTTATTGTCCTCCTCGATCCTTAGGCGGACAATTAGGTCTTCAAGTCCCATCTCCTTCCGCTTATGCTTCAGGTAGTTCTTGAAGTCCTTCCATAGTGGTGGTAGCTTCTCTATGATGGCAGCTACCTGGAATGACTCGCTGAGAGACATTCTCTCTGCATGTATCTCATGCAGGATAATCTGGAGCTCTTGGACTTGCTCCATAACTGTTTTGTGGTCGACCATCTTGTAGTCTAAGAACCTTCCAACCACAAACTTCTTGTGTCCAGCATCCTCTGTCTTGTACTTTTTGTCCAGGGATGCCCATAACTCCTTGGCAGTAGCAATACTGATGTACACATTGTACAGGGTATTGTCCAGACCATTCAGGATGTAATTTTTGCAAAGGAAGTCCGAGTGCTTCCATGCCTCCACCGCAGCAATGACTTGCTTGTCGGTCTCCCCTTCCTTTAGGACAGGCGGATCTTCATTCAGCACTCTGACCAGGTTCAGAGTTGTGAGGTAGAACAGCATCTTCTGTTGCCACCTCTTGAAATCCGTGCCAGAGAATTTCTCCGGTCTCTCGGCTTGAATGGATGTCGTCATAGTAGCCATCTGCAGCAGCACTTCCGTGGTAGCAGAAAATTGTCTTAAGATTGTTGGTGGGTATGTCGCAGATGGTGGCTACCTAATGAATCAGACTGAGGCTAGAGTTTCACTCTATGTCCTTAAGACAATTTCGTCCCGCAATGGTGCTTACGGTCAGTATGACGATTGTCTCCCAGGATACAACAGTCTCCTTTTGATGAAAGCAGCACTACAATTCACCAAAACTTTCGAACCAAGAATGCTACTCTCTTTTCAATGCACTATTGCTATACTATCCTTAGGAAAGTATGCAAATGCCTAAGAGAGAAGAAGACTAGAATTGATTCAAATTGAACTCAATTCGGAATGGCTTGGGATACTTGAAATGAGAGGGTCTAGGGTCCTATTTATATGTTTTTAGATGCCCCTTGGAAGCAACCCTACAAATTTAATTAAATTTAAATTCTATTATTAAAGGATGTGAGGGTTAAGGGCTTATCACCCTTGATATGCCCTTTAGACATCGTGATCTTCAGATCAGGCGATTGGATAAGCCTTTTCATGGCTGTGATCTGAAGATCAGCCGATCAGATAAGTCTATCCTTATCCTGATAAGCCTTTTCATCATCGTGATCTGATGATCATGTTATCAGATAGGCGGATGCCTATCACAACAAGTGCAAAGTGCGCCTACAAAGCGCCCATTGCGCCCTTCGCACACGCACGTGTGCGTGCGCGTGCGCGAGGGTGATGCTACGCATCACCCTCAAGCTCTCCACTTGTGGTGAGCCTAAGGAACTTAAGCTTCAAGGAAGTGGTTTCCATATAAGTGAACCTTCCTTTCTTGATTTTTTCGATATGGGACTAAATGTTCCCGCAATTTCTCATTCACACACATAAGGGTAATGGGCTTTCAAGGCCCATTAGGGTATTTAGGGTCTATTTTGGCCCATTACCCAACAGAAAAAAATCCATATCCGCCGTGATTCTCATATGGATGCGTGATCACCTACCGTGTGATCTCTTCCCAAAAGATCACACCGTGTTTTAATAAGGGAAAAGGACGTGAGGACGCATGAGTGCTTTACTTCGTCGTTGAAAATCAAAATCAAGGAAGGTTTGCAATATCTGTAATCAAATCACATATACTTTTTGGCTTCAAAAGACCAATTCCAACATGTGGCAATAAAATAACATCCTATTGTACTCTATGGATAATAGATAGTTGGGTCAAATGCACCAAGATACTACCAGTAGTCTTCCTTGCTGTGCGAAAGAGATCCGACGTACTACTAGTAGCCTCCCTCTTAGATCACCTCTGGGTTGAGCACGATAGAAACTAAGTACATAATTAAATCACATTTCATGCAATATTAATATTAATGCATTACCGCTCTGATACCAAAAATATATCATATATATATATATATATATATATGTGTGTGTGTGTGTGTGTGTGTGCGTGTGCGTGTGTGTGTGTGTGCAGCGAAAGCATGTGGATCATTTAACATGCATAATTTAATATTATCATATCAAAAAAATATCATATAATTTTTAAATATAAAATATACCGATATGTTAAGGTCTCGAAGGAGCAAAGTGTCCTACTATCATATTCAAAGCTATGAAGGAAGAATTCTACGAGCCAAGGTACATCACAAAAGTACCTGCAGAATAAAATCAAAGCTAGAGATAAAATCAGAGCCTTCCTCATCTTTCTCGGGATTGGTATCAAATTATGAGAGTAGGCTCACTCTTATTTTTCTCTAATTCTCATAACTCTGGCGCACATAAAATAAGGAAGGAAAGAAAGAGAGAAACTTTTCTTTGTTGTGTCATTTTTCATGTATTCTGAAAGTCCACCTTATGTCGTATTTATAGCTCAAGGTGAATCATAAAAAATATTTTAAATTATTTTTAAAATAATTTAATTTAGATATCTTTTATCCATTACAATTTATTTTGTCGCATGAGAATATTTTTTTATACATGTAGGTCAACTCCTTGATCGTATCAAGAAAAAAGTTATTTTCTTATTTGTAACTAATTTATAAATAATATCTAAATTAAATATAATATAATAATATCTAGATTATCAAATCTTATTTAATAATTTTAGATATTATAATTTTAAATATCTAATAAATTAAATTTATTATTTATTTTTAATATTTTCAATAATCATATTATCAAAAATATCAAAAAATTAAAATTATTTTCTCTCTCCAGTAATTCATCATATGCTCCACTTACCAGAGCAAAATTCTCTTGTGTGATGTTCCATAATAATATTTATGTGCAACCATTCATATCAATTATTATATAACAATGTGTCTAAACATTATTTTATTTTGTCCAATAACTAATTTATTGTACCAAAATAAATATGAAAAAAATAATCAATCAAATTGATTATTTATTTTCATAATAAACTCTTTATTATAAAGTTTTAATAAATATTTTATTTAAGAAAAATAAATAATAATTAATCATCCGATGCGATTAACCTAGACGGTATGGAAACCATGGACCCATAATTTCAACCTCCAATAAATTTGAATAAACTCAATTAAAACTCTTTAATTGATTATTTAGTTTATTAATCTTAAAGTTATTCTACTAAAAATTCGAGACTGCACTCTTAAAAATTATAGATTAATTTTACTCGAAAACTTGAGTCCACTGATATAATCATTACATATAATTCAACCCTGCATAATTAGTTCATAATTAGAGCTAGGTGAAATAATCATTGTACCCTTCTAATTATCCCTTATGCCTTAAGTACCATTGATTCACTAGTTAAAAGGTTAATTTATGATTGAATCATAAATTGTGCGCATAACTATTTAGCTACATAATCAACACTTAAGGAAACTAATTTTAAGCTTCTTTTTAAAAACCATGGATTTCATATCTTTAAATTATATTTCCATCCCAAAGCATTATTGAACTTCCAAGATGTAAGTATTGGGCCTAACATCAAATGGGCTTTAACAAAAAAATTAAAAGATCCAGTAGCACAATCAAGGAGTCTGTGATTAAGTCAGGATTAAGGTTGATGTACATATGATCATCTTGTGACATAAATTGAATTCTTTATAATAATCTTAAATAAATATTCAAATTATGTCAGTCCAAGTTCTATATAATCTTATTATATATAATGCCTCAACTAAGTGCCTCTACACAATAATCCGGATAAGATTATCACATTCATAATGTTCATGGACCGTATTAGTGATCAGGGATAGAAGATCCATACTTCTATCAATCACGAACATGTTTAAATATATTAGCCATAATTTCAATCCTCTTGTACATTATATTAAAATTACAGTCTCATAATATATTTTAAATTTTTATATAAACATTCATTTTCATATAAAAGAGGCTAAATTGAAGAAAAATACCTTTTTATTAATTTAAAAAATTAAAAATATAAATACATCTAATTTCAATGGCACTGTTCCCAACAGAAGGTGCCATGATTTGGATTCCTAGAGTTGGATGTGGTCTAAAAATGAACCTTGGTCTTGATGCGTATGCTTGTGAGCTGGGTATGGTCCAAAAATGAACCTTGGAATCTAATTGTTGTTGTTGATATATAATATATGGTTTTGTCATTATATTCTTGATTTTTTTCTAAGATTTCTTAATTATATCCAAGGGTGAGAGCTATTATTTAGTGAATTTGAAGCCAAGAAGGGATTTGAGATCTTCAAATGATAAAACTGCTTGAGATCCAAGTCCAATCTCGATCCATGCCCAATCTAGTTGAAATCTAAACCAGAACCATATTTCATCTTGCCCCAAACTCCACTCCCATCTGAATCCAAGCGGGTGCTAAAATTGCTAGGATTTGGATTATGATGGGGCCAGTAAACCTCATGGGTAATGGTGATGCACTCAGGTCGGACTCCCAATTAGCCACCTAAGTCGGCCCTCTTTTGGCCAGCTTCAGCCTCGGCTAGCTTCAGCCTCAGCCAGCCTCAGCCTCAGCCAACATACCTCGGCTAGCTTTAGCCTTGGCCAGCCTCAGCCTCGGCCAACATACCTCGGCCAGCCTCAACCTCGGTCAACTTCAGCCTCGGCCAACATACCTCGGCCAGCTTTAGCCTCGGCCAACATACCTCAGCCATCTTCAACCTCGGCCAGTTGGCCTCCGCAACCACCCAAGCAGTTCCCCAGTAGCCACATTATGGGGTCCACGTGCCTGGCTCCATCGCTGTCTACACAGGACAACAGATGTGCAATATGGGGGACACATCTGGCAAGCGCCGTAACGGCCACCCACACCCTGCAAGCCTGCAACAGCCTGCAACAACCATTGAAATCAAGTGGCTACCCACTCTGATGGAACTTGACCCACCAACTATGCAGTCACCCACATTTGACGGGACATGGCCTGCACCTCTGACAAATCACATGGAGGCCAGTCCCACTGTGCTGCCCCCATCATCAATGCTCTGACAAGTGATCATGCCCCAAGCTCTAAGCACCAATAAAAAGGGCAAGAGGGACCCCAACTAGGTAACTGATAACTCACCACACTCTTAAACGCTCATTCTGGCTCACAGAGAGCATGGCTCTAAGCCTCTCTCTTCTTCTCTCTTCCAAGCTTTCTCAAGCTCATGGTTGTTGCCCAGAGCATTGACTTGAGTATGGAAGGGTCCCCGCCAGAATCTTCGGTCCCCGGGACTTGTTTGCAGGCTCCCAGGCGCAATAAGCTCGCCGGAGGATCCCGAGCTCGCTGGAGGAGGCGACCGAATGCTCGCAGATGTTCGAGAACAGTAATTTGGCATCAACAGATTGGCGCGCCAGGTAGGGAGGAGAGCGTGGATCATCAATGATGCTAGCTTGCGGATCCTCATCCCCTTAGATTAGCATGGAGGATTAAAACGATGGTGATGACAAGAGCCCGAAGAGCTTCCGCCAGTAACGCTGGGGGGCACCCTCAATAAGCTGAGCAACAGAGCCAACTGCTCCACTCCACCATCGCCACTATCTCAGGCCACTCAAACAAAATAGCATGCCACCCTCATCCTGCAAATCCATACATTGACGGTAGCTATCCAAAAGCTCCATAAGCAATATCTCATAGCCACACAACAGCTAGCAAGAGCTTTCGCTCCTTTAGTTGCTGCTCAGGCTAGTCATCATCCATCCCGCGGGAGATCTCCCAAGCGAGAGGCTCACAGCCATCAAGCTCATCAGCATGAGCATCTTCAAGCTCATCATCATGAGCATCTTCAAGCTCAAAAGCAAGAGCTCACTAGCAAGAGCACCATCGCTCGCCGTCCAAATGGCCTCCTCTCCTACGGACGACGATGCGGGGAGGCCCAAGCAAGGGCGCCAGCACCTTCACTCCAATCAACTTGCTTTCTGGGGAGGCAGACCACCAGCAGGCTTATGTATCCAAATCAACAGAAGGTGATAAATTTCTCTAAAGGTGCTTCACAATAACAGTTTCTTCCACTCAATAGTTGTAATCTACAAGAGGCATACGACCCCGAGGTTATCTTCGTCCGATAGGAGCTGATCGGCACTCCTCCTCGGCCGCCTTTTCTTCTCCCTCCAAACCATCCACATCAAGTACCACATCATCATTATCACCTGGCACATCTTTCTGGCTGGGTTCCCTCTAAGAAGCAAGGTCCTAACCTGGCTATGCGGGGGAAGGATCGAGGACGTGGTCCAAGTCCCAGCCCAGTGCCATGCCATGCAAACTTAAATAAACGAGATTTAATGCATGAGGAGAAGGAAGTTTGGTGCCAGCAAGAGGACAAAGAAAGGACGTTGGGTGGAGGGGTTATTATGACCTTCCTCCACTCTCGAATAGCCTTCTTCGCCTCTGCAAATACCCCGATCCAGCACCAGGAAAAGCTAGGGAAAGTTCTCTATCTCGACTCCATGCTAACCCCTAGTGTCATCGAACACGACGCAAATGCCAAAAAGCTACAAAAGCAAGTATACTACACCTTGAGAAAAGCTTCTTTTCATTAATACTTGAATGCATTGCAGAAAGACCGACTCCATCATCAGCACCTAAGCCCAAGGCCAGCTCGGCATCAAAGACCGACTCAAGCATCGACACCTAAGCCCAAAGCCAGCTCAGCACCAAAGACCGGCTCCAGCATCGACACCTAAGCCTGAGGCTAGCTCGGCACCAAAGAACGACTCAAGCATCGGCACCTAAACCCAAAGCCAGCCCGGCACCAAAGACCAACTCCAGCATCGGCACCTAAGCCCGAAGCCAGCTCAGCACCAAAGATCGACTCCAGCATCGGCACCTAAGCATGAGGCTAGCTCAGCAACAGAGACTGACTCCAGTGTCGGCAACAAATATCGTCGGTACAAAGAAAAAAGGCACCTGAGCCTGGTCCACATACCCTCAGATCACCCTTCGGGGTTCAAAAGGCACCTGAGCCTGGTCCAAGCACCCTCAGGTCACCCTTCAGGATTAAAGGCTCCCGAGCATGGTCCCATCACAACGACTCTCGGGTCACCCTTCGGGGTTCAAAAGGTACCTGAGCCTGGTCCATGCACCCTTAGGTCACCCTTCGGGGTTCAAAAGGCACTTGAGCCTAGTTCAAGCACCCTCAGGTCATCCTTCGGGGTTAAAGGCTCCCAAGCATGGTTCCATCACAGCGACTCTTGGGTCACCCTTCGGGGTTCAAAAGGCACATGAGCCTGGTACATACACCCTCAAGTCATCCTTCGGGGTTCAAAAGGCACCTGAGCCTGGTCTATGCACCCTCAGGTCACCCTTTGGGGTTCAAAAGGTACCTGACGACTTTAGCAACTCTCAGGTCATCCTTCGGGGTTCAAAAGATACCTGACGACTTTAGCAACTCTTAGGTCACCCTTCGGGGTTAAAAGGCATTTGACGACTTCGACAACTCTCAAGTCACCCTTCAGGATTTAAAAGGCTCTCGATAGCCTCAACCTTGCCTCAGCGGCTCTATTAGCTCAGCAGCTGTATCTCTTTGCCTCCACGACCTCATTACAACCTCAATGGTTTCATCTTAGCCCTAGCGGCCTTATATCTGCTCTAGCAGTATTATTACAACTCAACGATTTCATCTCAGCCCCAGCGGCCTTATATATGCCCTAGCGGTATTATTGCAGTCTCAATGGCTTTATCTCAGCCTTAGCGATTTTAACCATGTCTCAGCGGCCAATGGCCAATCGAGTAAGACCTTTGTTTAAATTATACGCTTGCAACATATTGCTGGTCACTTTCAGCCATCCAAGAAGAAGCCCCAAGATAACTCACAGTTGAAAGAGGCCAACTCTCCAGCTCACAATTGATAGGCACCCACCTCCAAACTTCATGTCAAAGTTAGTAGACCCAAAGTCAACTCACAGTTGGGAGAGGCCAACTCCCCAACATACAGTTGACGAGCATCCATTTCCAGACTTTGCATCGGGGAGGATTGCTAGCTGCCCTTGGCTAGCCAACGATAATCAACTTACCTCCAACATTGCTTAAAGTTTTTTGAGCAGGAAAATGCATAGCTTCAGAGAGCATGCAGATGTCCACATGAAGCAGATGAAAATTATTCAAAGCAAGGCAAAAAAAAGAAGATCTCTCCAGTAGAAAGGAATCAGAACTGAAGCAAGCATGAAAAGACAAGGGCAAAGATGAAGAGCTCTACACTCCTTTCACTTGGCAGATGCAAGGCACACGGTCGCACAAGCTCAGGAGTGTGGAGGGCATCTGATGGGGCCAGTAAACCCCATGTGCAATGGTGATGCACTCAGATCAAACTCCTAGTTAGACACCTAAGTCGGCCCTCTTTTGGCCAGCTTCAGCCTCGGCCAGCTTCAGCCTTGGCCAGCTTTAACCTCGGCTAGCCTCAGCCTCAGCCAGCCTCAGCCTCGGCCAACATACCTCGGTCAGCCTCAACCTCGGCCAGCCTCAACCTCGGCCAACATACCTCAGCCAACTTCAACCTCGGCCAGTTAGCCTCGGCCAACATACCTCAACCAACTTCAACCTCGGCCAGTCGGCCTCAGCAACCACCCAAGCAGTTCCCCAGCAGCCACATTATAGGATCCACGTGCCTGGCTTCATCACTGTCCGCACAGGACAACAGACGTACGACGTGGGGGACACATTCGGCAAGCCTCGTAATGGCCGTTCACGCCCTGCAAGCCTGCAACAGCCTACAACAACCATCCAAATTAAGTGGCCACCTACTCTGATGGAACTTGACCCACCAACTATGCAGCCACCCACATTTGACGGGATATGGCCTGCACCTCTGATAAATCACATGGAGGCCAGCCCCACCGTGCTACCCCCATCATCAATGCTCTGACAAGTGATCATGCCCCAAGCTCTAAGCACCAATAAAAAGGGTAAGAGGGACCCGACCAGGTAACTGATAACTCACCACACTCTTAAACGCTCATTCTGGTTCACAGAGAGCATGGCTCTAAGCCTATCTCTTTTTCTCTCTTTCAAGCTTTCTCAAGCTCACGACTATTGCCCAGAGCACTGACTTGAGCGTCGGAGGGTCCCCGTCGGAATCTCCGGTTCCCGAGACTTGTTTGTAGGCTCTCAGGCGCAAAAAGCTTGCTAGAGGATCCCGGGCTCATTGGAGGAGGCGACCGAACGCTCGCGGATGTTCAAGAACGGTGATTTGGCATCAACAGTTTATAATGCAAATGGAAATCCTAGGGATTAGGTTCAGTCCAGAAACACTCACACTCAACCCATATATATACACCTCATATCACCAATGAAACATGAAAAAAAAAAAAATAAAATAAAATAAAAATGGATAATACTCATTGTTCCTTTGATATTTTTCTAAAAAATATTTTCTAAAACAAAATTCATCAAAGAAAGAAAGAAAAAAGTCTAGCAAACAAATACCTTGAAAGATAAATGCCATTTTAGCCATGATATTTATTTTTCAATTTAAAAAAATTTGAATGGAATTGTAATGCTTCAAGTTTACCTGCTGATCCAATTAATCTGTTAATGGATTGAAACTATGTAACTCTAAAAACTTGAGTAGAAGTTAATTGGTATCATGTGAATTTAAGTTATAAACACTTTAAACTTTTCATTGCGATTTTATATTAAATTATTTTTGAGGTATTACAATCTTTTTTCTTACAATAAAACTCTACTATCATGAATAACTCTTTTCTTCTTTTGTCAACTTTTATACATTTAGATTGGCTTTAACATTATTTGTAAAGCTTTATATTCATCTAATTCAATTAATCTGTTAGCAAGCTAAAATCATATGACTTTAAAAATTTAAGTAAAAGTTAATTGATAATGGATAAAGTAGATAAATTTGAGCTATAAGTATTTTATTTTATTTTTATTTGATATAAAACTATTATTATTTTTTAAGTATTATAGGGCTTTATATATATATTTTTTCTTTTTTTAATAAATAGTAAGAAAACGAAGTTAGAAAATTTTCTCCTAGCATTTTCCTTCTAACCAAATTTTTTTGTGAACCTTCACTTTCTATTATTTTAAGTTGGGTAGATTTGGTTTGATTAGTCACAATAAAAAGCTGCAAGCCAGACTGTACTCCGAGTTTTATAATGCGCCGTGTTCTGGCCGCTTTTGACAACGAATCTTGGATGTCTCAGCCCAGGCCCACCAATTGTCATCACGCAGCCGACGCCTGCAACTATTTTTTTTCACTTTCCATAAATTCGCGCGCCTTATGAACCATGGCCGAATTTTTCGGCATGGACTCGTACACGAATAAATTATTATGTTCAATGTAAGCCACTAAGCCGTCTTACATCGAAGATGATGTATAAATTTTATTTTTTATTTTTTAATTCTATAATTCTTTCTGCTTCGTTAAGACTTGTCTTTAGCCTTCACACCCTCCTTACTCATATGAGGAGCTTTCTATTTGCGTCGTAAAAATTCTATGGATATCTTTTTTTTTAGTTATTTTTTGTACCCTTAAAATTTTTTCTATATCTTTTTTTTTAAATTTTAAATTATTATTTTTTTTTTTTTTTTAACATCCCTCTCCCTCAATGCATCGTTTGAACCCCTCCTTCTCTTTTCTTCTCTTTCTTCTTCTTTCTCAACACCGCTAGGCAGTGCCATAGTGTCCCCGGCAAGTCCTCCTCCTTTGGCACCGACAAACTGCGACAGCCCTTTCTTTGATATCGAATGAGTTCTCCCTTCGCTCCTTCCACTTTCCTTTCTCGTGAAAGTTTCCCGTCTTCTCTCTGTTCCAAACAGAAATAGAGGCCGAACAAGGCCCAACAAGCAGAACAAAAGCTTCCTGTTTGGTCCTTTTGAGTTGAAAAGATTGTTCTTTGTTTGGCTCAATAGGATCAAACAGAAGCTTTATGTTCGGTCATGAACGACGAAGAGAAAGTAAAAAATTTTTGGCAAGGAAGAGAGGCAAAGGGTGACGAAGAGAAGGTGAAAAACTTTCGGTGAGAGAGGAAGGCGGAGGGAGAAGGAAGGCGAAGGGTGACAGAGGAAGAGGGGGGAGGGGGAAGGAGCGAGGGTTTTTTCGTGAGTGGGTGTGGAGAGTAATTGAAAGGGGCAAAATGATCTTTTTCTAGGAGGTAAATTAGGTATTTTTTTTAAGTTAAGAGAGGGTATGAAGAGCAATTTTTGCAGTGTAAACAGAAGATCCCATGCTATCGTTAGATTCTTTAGTTTTTTTCGCCAATCTTCCCAATTCTAATCTCTTCCCTCTTATCTAAATCTATTTAGCTTTCTCAATTCAACAACTTACGATCCTCTGCTTCCAAAAATAATGACTAATTATATTGTGAAAGAGCCGAAGATAAGGGACATACCTAATATCGGCAACAATGAAAGTAGGATCGTTGGTCGTCTGAAGCTATCAGAGTCTCCTGTATGTTCATGCCCCTAAGCCGCAGCACCTATGAGGAAAAGAAGAAAGATCTCGATCTCGATCTCTTCCTTTTCTGAAGACACCTCGAGTCTTCTTATAGAAAAGGAATAGATAAACCAAAGGAAAACGAAGAGTTATTCCCAGAATAACAAAGAGTCTCATCTCCTGAAATTCTGTGTGGGTGCTGACTTGGCACCCAGGCCAACACATTGCATTGATGCCCCATCCTGAGGCATTGCTAGAAATTCAACCATCACATAAACTACTAAATTTGAGGAGCAAATCAACTACTTATCATTGCTTTGGATGGAGAGAAAACTAAGAAGAAAAGAAAACTAAGAGGAAAAATAGAAGAGAAAATGAAATTTACCTTGTTTTGATGGAGAGAAAAGTAGGGAGGAAAAAAATAGAGAGAAAAATAGAAGAAAAAAAGTGGTAGGCCCTACATAAAAGTTTTCTCTCTAAAACTGAAGAGATTTGGAAGAGAAAATTCAAAAGTCTCTTTTATTTTTTTTTTCATTCCAATATTGACCCTTCCAAAAAAAATAATTGATGTATTTTTAATCATTTATAATAAAGATATTATTGCCATTATAAATTTTTAACTTTTCTCTTCTCTCTATTTTCAAACAGAAAAAGAGAAAATATTTTTTTTAATTTTTTTTTAATTTTTTTTTTTTTTTTTTTTTTTTTTTTTTTTTTTTTCATTCAAACAGAGCATTAGAGTAAATTACTGTACACGAAGCCTACCATTGCTCCGTACAAGTCTAGTGAGTCCAGGCGAGATGGCCGTCCAATTTTCACCCGGGAACGTAATTTCCGGAGGAGACACGCCGCCCAAAACCAGCCGATCATTCAATTAGGCGATAAATTCTCTTTCTTTCTCCCTCATTCTCCTCAGCTAAAACGAACCGAGGAAAAAAATAAAATAAAATAAAATCCTAAATCAAAGATAAAAATAGTATAGGAGGGTGGTGATTGAGAAGACTCGCTTGAGACCAGTAGACCACCACTCCTACAAGAGAGGAAAAGAACAAGTAAATAAGAGAAGCGGATCGAATCGAACGCCCAAATGGCCGGATTCAACATCTCCTCGATCCTCCCAAGCCCCAACCGCCGGACCCTGGCCTTTACTTTTTTCACCGCTCTCCTCTGCGTCCTCTCCTACCTCCTCGGCGTCTACCAAAACTCCCGCCCTTCCCTCCCTCCTCCTCTCCCCAACCTCCGCGCCGCTGGCGACTGCCTCCTCCGCCCCCTCGCCCTCCCTCCCTCTGCCGGCGGCGGCACCGACCTCGACTTCCTCCCCCGCCACTCCGCCGCCGACGCCCTTTCCCCGCTCCCCGACGCCGACCTCCCCCCGATCCCCTTTTGCGCCCCCAACTTCACCGCCTACTGCCCATGCCAAGACCCCACCCGCGAGCACCGCTTCCCCACGCACCACCTCGTGCACCGCGAGCGCCACTGCCCCGGCCTCGACGAACTGGTCCGCTGCCGCGTCCCCCGCCCGGAGGGGTACCGGACCCCCTTGCCGTGGCCGGCCAGCCGCGACCGCGTCTGGTTCGCCAACGTGCCCTCCAAGAAACTCAGCGTCGCCAAGGCCGACCAGCACTGGGTCCAGGTGGAGGGGAATTGGCTGGTGTTCCCCGGCGGCGGGACGTCCTTCCCCCAGGGTGTGAAGTGGTACGTTGACCAGATGGCCAAGCTCGTCCCGCTCAAGAGCGGGGAGATTCGGACAGTTCTCGATATCGGCTGCGGGGTGAGTACTGAATGTGGCTGACTTTCTAGTACATTCGGTGGCTTCCAGCTCTGATCTTAGTTTATTCTTAATAATGTCTTCATAACCTCATAGATGTTACCTGATAATTAATGCGAGACATTATACCAGCTTTGTTTTCCTGCCTTCATCTTGTCGTCTTAGATATTCATGTAACAGTTAGCAGATTTACAGAGAATTTGAAAGATTTTGATCTGCTCGTTTTCACAATGTCCGTTGGTTTATTTGCATCAATGCAACTCTTTTATATTTAAAGTTTGTCATTCTGTTTTGTTTTCTCTGATTTGTGGGTTGTTGCATAGTTTCTTGGTAGATCAGGTTATTTTGAAGTAGATCGGGTTATTTTGAAGTCTTTGTCCCTTTAACTTCACTTTGGTTTTTGTAAGTCTGTCGGCAGACTTCACATTTGCAATTTTGTCATTTGGTGTCAAGTGACACCTCACTGCCACTTACGATCGTTTTTCACTTGGGCTGTCTTATGGTGGTTCTGTATTACCATTTGAGTGATCTCATGTGTTATGCTGAGGAGGTTGTGTAGGCTTATGAAACTATTCCATATTGCCTAAAAACTACGAGACAAAAAAGGCCTGTGCACTTGATTGGATTCCAATCTTTTTCGAATGAAATGGTGTGCAAAAAGTAGTTTGATCTCATTGCCTTGTCATTTTGGTGCCTTCCTTTTAACCCATTTCCTTTATTTTTTTACATATTATCTCTCTCTCCATTCATTAATTTTGCCCGTCTGTTATATCCTAACTTGCTTTTAGTTACCTATAAAAATTATTAAATGACGGGGAGGCTTTTTCTTTAATAATTGAGGTCATGGGAGACATTTCTGATGGTCTGTCTATATTTGAGTCTTGTGTCTTCATTGCTTTCAGTCTTTCCATTCTACATGGAGGCTCATGATAACAATTCTCTCTCAAAAAAGTTGACCATTTTATCAAACATGTTTTTTTCTTTAATGGTTAACGTCATAGGTAGATTTTCAGTAATCTCCATGTGCTAGTGAGTCTTCTAACTTCATTTTATTGTTCTTTCATCATTGAAGTCCTTTCTGTTTTTAGTCAACCTGGGGCATTCTTAGTATAATTTCTAATTAAGAAGAAAGAGAGGGTTGACTAGAGGACTAAAAAACCTTGTGCTGTGTGTTGCACCCAACTTATACTGCAGTATAGTGGCAACATTTGGAGCAGACTAGCATAGAAAGATAGCAAGTGCGAGAAAAGCCACCACCTTCTTCATTTTTCTAGTAGTTTTATCATTTTTAATATACATTAAGTTTAATTGCTGTATACTAGTTTATTGGCATTTTTAGACAAGTACCCCCAACTTAAACTAATGTGGATGATAAAAATTCTCAAATTAAATTGATTTGACCTGTCACTGATGAAAGGACTATTATTCCAAAAATCATGTTTGATATCTCAATCATATTGCAGAGCTAGGTAGCAGTGCATAGGTAACCATATACTCTTTAAAAATAGTAATTGGTCTTATTGGCCATAATCCGTCCTTCAGATATTGCTAGCTCAGTCTAATGGTGTGCATTATCATATGAATATTGTGAGATCAATTACCAAAACAACTCTTTAAGGACCATTCATGGTTTTCATTTGGCTAGTTGTCTAAATCTTCAAAACAAATTTTGTGATGCAAGTTGTGTTTAAAATTTGAAAATCAAGCCAAAGAAAGTCAATGCTCCTACTGAAGGTTTTAAAAGTAGCCAGGATGGGATGACATGGATGGAGACTATACCATTTTGGTAGAAACATGGCACTAGTGTATAGTGTGTCAGCTCAAGACACAATCCCTTGCTATGTAGGTACTTGGTAACCAGCTTTTCAAAAAACTAGTGTGCCATCTGGTATTGGTTTTTAAAACCTTGCTCCTTGTAAAAGTTATTGCCTTGAGATTTACAAAAGAGTAAAATTCACATTAACTTGGGTGGAGTTCACTCACCTTTTCTATGGTGTATTACAGCTATCTGATAAAATTTAGGCTGGTCTAATGAGCCCATAAATCATTTACATTTAGAGCTAACCACATAATTATTCCATGCTATGGCCAAGGTTTAGGGTAAGGATCAAGCTAATGAGCTCACACCATCCTATAATTAGGCCTTAAGTTCGACCAAGGTCTGAGGGTGGTAAGCAAAAATTGCTTATGGCCTAAATAAAGTTGGATGGCCAAATCAACTTGGTCTTCAGGTAAACCTGTTCACAAACCTGCATTAATACAACAACAATTTAACAAATTTTTATTGTCATCGCCAACAATATGTGCTAGGCTCGCATTTGGCTAGTGTTTAGTCTGTTTTTTCAATAATTATTTAATAAATAAGAGTAACATATTGGCACTCCAAGCAGGTATATTCTTGATTGTTGAACCAATATGGCAGGTTTGTGTATCAACAAGTATGATGGGAGTATTGATTAAGCTCTGAATGTCTTTTTTGCTTTTGGAGGTAGGCAAAAAAACAAAAAAGGTGTTATCCTAGCAACTATTTTCCTAATTATTTAACTGCAACCTTTACAGATAAAGAATCTACCATGGAACACATACCTTGCAATGGATGTCACAAACCCGTGTCTCATGTTTAGAGTAATACCTATGTTGTTTGGCAAATAATTCTCCCTTTATGAGCCTCCTGGTTTTCTCATGCAGAAAGAATTGGTTTATGATTTTTATTTCATTTTACTATTACAAGAATACCATATTAACTTTATAAGTGACATGATATGGTTTCGATGTATGCTTCCCCTCTTTATTTGCACATTTTTCTGAACTGTGTCTTAGAATACTTCTAATTCTTTATTATTGATCAATGTCTAAATAGGTTGCTAGCTTTGGTGGCCATCTACTGGACTATAACATCCTGACAATGTCTGTTGCACCAAGAGATGTTCATGAAGCTCAAGTACAGTTTGCCCTTGAACGTGGACTGCCTGCCGTGCTTGGAGTTCTAAGTGTTCACAGGCTACCATATCCATCAAGGTCCTTTGATATGGCCCACTGTGCAAGATGTTTGATCCATTGGGCTGGTTATGGTAAATGAACCGTCCTGCAGTTAGAAACCATACTCTCTTCTAAACTTACTCATTTTGTCAAGCTTGCGGCATCTACCTTTACAGTTTTATTTCTGGTGGCTAGGATATTCTGAGGCTTAACACTTTTAGTCATAGGAAAACCTTGAATTCTTCTGACTCCTCCAAGAGACTGAAAATATAATATGAAAGGTTCAAGGCCTCTTTGTCATTGAAAAGTTATTACTATCATATTTTGGGAACAAGATGGCATATGTGGTGAAATGGGCACTGCATAAATTGTGAATCAGTAAATGGACGTATCAAAACCCAACTTATGTCAAACAAATCCATCTTTGTGATTTTCCTCATTCCTTTCATATTTTAAGTGATTTAGGAATTATAACTTATTATTATTGTTTATTGTTGATATTTTTTGAAATTTTTTGTATTTTTCTTTCTAGATAATTAGTTATGTAGGTGAAATGCTATCTTCTAACTTTTGTATAGCTGATTCCCAGATGGGCTGTATTTGTTGGAGATTGACCGAGTTCTCCGACCTGGTGGGTACTGGGTTTTGTCAGGGCCACCCATCAATTGGAAAAGATTTCACAAGGGTTGGCAGCGGACACCCCAGGATCTACAAGCAGAGCAGAATGCTATAGAGGATCTTGCGAGGCGACTTTGTTGGAAGAAGGTTTCAGAAAAGGACACAATTGCTGTATGGAAAAAACCAACTAATCATCTTCACTGTTCCAAAAAGTCCAAAATTTTGAAATCTCCACCGTTTTGTGCAGGAACTGACCCAGATTTTGCTTGGTGAGATACTCTCTACCCTCTTCTCTGCTCTCTGATGCACCTAAACTTCAAAATAAATATTCTTCTTTGTGCTTAACTTTTGCATGTGACATCAGTCCCACTGCTCCCGTCTCCTTGATGTTGGAGCAACCATTATTGATTAATCGATTTTCATAGTCCACATTAGAGAAATGCTTGACATTTGTTGTTTGCCATGGTTCTGGTGATGACACCTGAATTAATTGCTGCTTCAGATATCTATTTTGTGTGACTTAGGAACTATTAGTTAATTGGTCCACATCACATGAATTACTTAATAGGTACATGCTTGTGAAGAATGACACAAAATGATACAAGGAGTGGGTATTAGACTGCGCCACATTCACATAGCACATACATTATGGTGTGGATTTATGCACAATAATACCAGTATGCTTTGTTATTATTTCTCTTTGTGCTGTTCAAGATGACTTGATGTGTCTCAATGTGGGTGCATGTCATGCTTGGCCTGTTTTTCTTGCCTGTCAATTGAAGTATTTTACTCATCTAGATCACTTACATTTTAGCTTAACATGTGTAAGTATTTATATGATCGGTGATACTTTGTCTCTAAGTTTTGTTTCTGTTTTTTCTTAAGTCAAATATATTGTTTGTTCATTTAAATGTGTCTGACTTCTTTAGAGGGGGTGAACATTTTCAAGATAGTTCATTAGAACATTTTCAAGATAGTTCATTAGCCGAAGAAAAAAAGAAAAACCTTTAACTGTCTAGGATGCCACTTTTAGTTTAGTCAAAAACTGTGTTTGAATGTTCAAAATTTGTCTCTTTCCTGCTAAAACATAAGCAAACGCAGTATAGATATTTCAGAGCTTACTTTATCATACTAATTGCATACCTTCCGTAGTATCAGAGTTGCCAGATCTCAACATGGTAGTTACAATGCAAGTCATGGTTTATTCATGTTCTGTGTGCTCAGCAGTAGTGTGGGAAAATGTGGTTGTTTTAACGTCTTCTGCATTTGCCACACTGTAGGATGCTATTGACTGCGAGTTGTTTTTGATCTGTGAGTGTTAATTTTTATAAAGCATACAGTGACCTTGTTTAGGAAGTAATCATAGTACATTTTGCTTATCATTTTTTTGGGTCTGTTATAAAAGGTCGTGAGGTATAAAATAAATTCACACACTGACCATAATTTATTGAATGTATAACAGGTATAAGAAGATGGAGTTATGCATCACTCCTCTGCCAAAGGTGGAAGCAGTTGATAATGTAGCTGGTGGTGCTCTTGAAAAGTGGCCTAGAAGACTAAATGCTCGACCTTCAAGGATAACCACTGGGAGCATAGAGGGGATAACAGTCGAGACTTTCAATCAGGATGGTCAAATGTGGAACCGGAGAGTTGTGCATTATGAGGCATATCTGAGCTCTCTCAAAGAGGGTAAATACAGAAACATTATGGACATGAACGCTGGTTTGGGAGGTTTTGCTGCTGCAGTCTCCAAATATCCAGTTTGGGTCATGAATGTCGTACCTGCAGATGGAACAAACAATACTCTTGGTATCATCTATCAGCGTGGTCTTATTGGAACATACATGAACTGGTATTTTGCTTTTGCCGATGAAAAGCTTTTCCTTATAGCATTAGGAAAAAGGTCTTTAGATTCTGTAACATAGCATTTGGACATGGAGCAAAGTCTGAAAGAGATATCCCTTGTACTATTAGAGGGATAGATCTATTTCATTGAGTAGGAGCACTTTTTGGCATTTGGTTGGAGGGAAAAGTATGGGGAATAAGGTGCCTTAATGTGTATTAGATTTTGAGATGTTTGTGTTGATACAGTTGATAAGGACGAAAAAAGTTAATTGGAAGGGATAAGGGCAAGTTCTATGCCACCAAGATGGTAGAATAGAACACCTTGTGGACCCTCTTATACCCCCACCTGGTGTTAGGCCTTATTCCACCCCATTTTTGGTGTTTGGCAAGGATATCTCCCCTACTTATTCTGTAACCAAATAGTTAATATATAAATTAGGTAGTCATCCACGTTAATTTTCGAAACTGATAGGAATAATAAAAGAAATAGTTTTGAAGAAACTCCTGATGTTTGGCATAGTTGGTGGTGATGGAAACACTTTCATCTAACTTTTTATGCTACTTTGAATCAATTGGGTGGAAGCAGTTGATTATGTAGCTGGTGGTGCTCCTGATGGAAACACTTTTGGATGCCTCCACATTACTTTCGCAAACCATCTAATTCCTTTTTTAACACCCCTTAGGAAAAAAAAAAGGATTATCTTTACACACAGAAGGGAAGGAGGGGTTGGAGGCAAAACCTAAAGTTTGTTTTCTGCCAAATAAAATTCTGACCGTTCACATTTTTTTAGGGCCTTTATGGGGCGCATTTTAGAATTCTTTAAGATGGCTATTTTTCATGTTTTGTATTATTGGGGTTAATGATTCATGTCCCGACAGTACCAGCGCATCCTTCCAGTATTGTACCATTCTAGAAGAAAATGGAACCCGAGATGGATCTGAGATATCAGTTCTCTCTTGAATTGGGACTTTCTGTTTGTTCCAGTTGCTTCTGAACACGGATGGACCAAAATGCATTTTTTTTAAATTTTGTCCCTGTGGTCAATGACTGCTCTGGTTCATCCCAACCATACCATCCTGTTATGGTTCCATGTTCTAGGAGCAAATGGAGATGGACCGATTACCAAGATTTAAACCCTTGATTGGCTGCATATAAAGAGCACTAGAAGGATCTTGATTTTGTGATTTCTATATCTATTTTGCCATTTACTAAAATCAATTTGAGACTTCTATGAAATGTATATTTTATAAATTGACATTGTTAGAGATGCTTTATTGCAGGTGTGAAGCTTTCTCTACTTATCCCCGCACATATGATCTACTACATGCTGATGGATTGTTTAGCATGTACATCAACAAGTAAGTTTTCTGTTTCATTCCCTTAGTCAAAAGTACATGTTCTTTCTAGTCCGAAGAGTCAGTGATGCAGAGAAAAAGAAGCTTATATAGCAAGTGCAGCAAATTCATTTCATCAGCATCTCTATTCATGTTTGAATATGGATATGATAACAGAAAAGATATTGTAGGAGTCTCTTAATATTATACAAGTTCTGTCAGCTGTCACTTAGACTGGTTTGTTAAGTGATACATGAATCCAAGTTCACTATTCAATGGTGTCTGGCGCATATAAATGCCACATTTTACCAATTCACAAAAAAAAAGGTCTATGTCCGATCTGTATGTTAATACTTTATAAACTAAAATATTTGCAATAAAAATATAAGTACAATTAAGTAAGTCACTGGTTGGATCTTTATTTAGATAATTATTTTTTTATCTTGTGAAAAGAAAAGGACCATAAAGTTCATATGATTTTTCATAATGCCTTTTTGCCAAACAATTTATGACTTCAAGATCTGTCATGTTTCTATAAAGACAATTAATATATGCCTACATTCACACATAGATACAAGATATTAGATGGTTTTATAGTCTAAAGACAGAAAATCTTTATGCAAGTATATTTGTGCATGCCTTTCCTAATTCATGACCTCAATTAAGGTATAATCCTTACCCTAGGGTTTTAGGTTCTAGTGGGACGTCCCATTGGGTGCTGGAATGGGTTGCTGTCTTAAGTGTTGAGACGGAATCATCCGGCTATTATTCCTAGTGTCCCAATCAAGATAGGACACCCTTTGTTCTAAGTGTTGGGATAAGATGGAAAGGAAGGCTCTCTGGAGTAGCTTCATCTCATGAAATTTAAAATCTTGGCTTCACCTTATGGAGCAAGTATAATATATTGAATATAATAATGATCGTATGGTTTTGAATATTAAGATTTTAAATCCTATAAGATGGGAGTGTTTCTTTCTTCATGGAATGGGATACCTTACTGTCCTGCCCCATCCTACTTGGCATTCCAGTTGAGCATTCTTGTAGGTACCTCCATCTCTCTTTCCCCTTCTTGTTTTATCTTTCATTCATTGTTTATTTATTTTTATTCTTTCTTTTCTTTCATCCTTCTTTTCTTTCTTTTTTTCTTTTTCTTTTCTTCTTTTTTTTTCCCTTTATTTCTTTCTTTCATTTTTTTTCTTTCCTTTATTTTTTTTTCCTTTACTTCTTTCCTTCTTTTCTCTCTCTTATTTCTTTTTCTTTCCTAGCATGGATGGGTTTTGGAATCTTGTTTTATTTTAAGAACCGGATAGGATGACTTGGATGCTCCTCATCTTGCAAGGATTTAAGACATTATGGAAGATATTTGTGCACATACAAAAGGGCTGAAAATAACTGCTATAAAAGCGAATATCTAGAGAGATGTACAAGCACTTGAGTTTTTGAGACGCACCACTTCTGTTCAGCTTTCCAATTATCTATAGAGATGTATCACAAATTTCTCTTTTCTTTCCTTTCATATATTGCCTTTCTTTTTGTTCTTCAATCCCCAATCTTTTTATGGTTTGGAAATGCCTTTGAAATGCTCTGGTTGTTTAGGCTACTTCACTAGAACAGTAGATTGAAATCAGAATATAAACATCATATTCCCATTTCAATTTATTTCAAATAAAATTACTTGGATTTTGTTTGAGATGATCTCAAATTGGATTGAAGTTATGGGTGATGATTATTATGATACATTGGGTGCACTCGGTTCTTAGATGATACCTTGGATTTGGTCAAGAGTGCATGGAAGACAAGTAAAGTAATATTTGGTAATAGTAATTAATGATTTGATATTGTTTATACTCAACTCATCTAAGCCTTTTCCCAACGATTTAATATTGTTTATAATTCTTGAAAATCATTATAAATTGCTCTTTCTTTATTATGTGAACTCAAAATTTTCAATCACTACCTAATGAAGATGTCAATTGCCAATTTAGATGATGTCTAATAGTTGAATTTAGACATGCTGTAGTGATGCTAAAGGCCCCATGTCCCTTCCCTCCCCCCAAAATAGAAAAAAAGGTCCCTCTCTTGTCATGAGTTGGTTGTAAATTCACAAAAGCTTGTGACCTTGTGAGTGTTTGGGAGTCTTCCAATTTTCCTGTCTTGGCATTCATGACAGCAAGGGGGATTGGGGGAACTGCATACGAGGTGTATTCTTTTGCACAAGATGTTCTAAAATTTTCTTATTAACTTTGTTATATTTATTATGGTTTAGTAATTTTTTTCCTTAATGTTTTTCTTTAATTCAACTACAACTATATCAGCCATTCTAAGAAATAAATATCTTCTATTATAATGCAATCATTCTTTTTTTTTTTTGTGACTGGGGGTGCATTCTCCTCCACCCTTCCCCTTTTCCCAATCTCTCTCTCTCTCTCACACGCGTGCGCGCACACATACACATGCACACATATTTTCCATGAGCAATTCATTCCATTTAGGGGTGAAAGTGGACTGAATAATATTTTCTTCAGACCTATTATTTTTGTATTTGAATAATTCAAATACATATACAATTTTAAGCATCCACTTATTTCTGTATTGATATCCATATTCATCAAAGAAAAAAAGGATATGGATATGGATAGACAACTATTCAATTGGTACCCAAATATTCAGTTATGTTTGTACTCTTATTTAATCTTATAGAGTGCTCATGAACTTTTGAGGGAAATAAATTATTATATTAACATATTATTGACTTAATTTACTTTTTATTGAATGATATGTTTGAATTTATGATCATAAAGTTTGACCAACTGATTTATATCCGTCCCTTCAATATTCATGTCTATTTAAAATAAATATGAATATGCATTTTTGTATCCAATTAATATCCATATCTGCGACCGTATTTGTCAAATATAAGCAGATAAGATATGAATAGTCTGATATCTGATTTGTATTCAATCCATTTCTGCCCAAGTTCCATTCACCCACTTTTTCTCTCACTTCAGAGGCAAGGCACATGAATTACATGTTCTAAATACTCGTGTCGGATAACTCAACCCACAGTTGGTTTGGCATTGCTTAGACAAGTTAATGGAAGCTTGAATGAGCCATCATTAATGACTTGTCTTCCATCTTTTCTCTCTCTTACAGAATTAGCTCAAGCAACTTTTTCTCCTTGCTTCTTATATGTATCTCTTCTGCAGCAAATTTTAAGAGTCAAAACAATTTCCATGTGCTTTGTAACAAGGCTTACAAAATGCTTCCTAACAATCTCATTCTTGGCTCAAAACAAACCTTCCACCTCCCTCTTATTTAATCTAGCAACAGTCCCCTAAAAGCTCCTCATCACCTGCTTAAGTTTTCACTGGTCTAATTGGGCAAGTCATCAACATCCTGTATTTATGCTTGAAGATACATCTTTAATTGTAAATTACTATTTATGACATTTTGAAAACATTCATGGACCTCCATCTCATGTTTTGTGAAAGATAACATATTCTCCATGAAAACACAGAGTCCAATAAATTAGAGAAACTTTTGTGCACCTTTTTTTTCACACAGTTTACCTCAAATTGGGTTGTGAGCATAGTTTGACATCCTCTGATACACTATCAAGAGAAAATTTTGGGATCCTTGTAATGCATTCCCCTTTTGGAAGATAAACTCAAGCAGTATTTAGGACCAGAAAAAATTGGCCAAGAGACTGCCCATTTTCTGATGCCAAAACATAAAAGCTTAAGAAGACATAGCTTAAAACCATCTAAGAACGACTTTGAATCGCAAGAGATGTACAAGACAGAGATACCTATCTGAACTAATAGTAGCTCTTCCTTCCTTGCTCTCCTACTGTTTCTCTAAATACCTTTTTCCTTTCTCATCTTTCTCCCATCTTTTCTTAATGAGGTCCTAAAAAAAAGAGATAACAAATGGAAACATGATAATACACTTCATTAATTGCTTACTCTCTTTTATCTATAGGTTACTAATTTAGGGATCTTTTGTGTCCATCAGTAAGCTACTGAGTGAGTCCCCTGTTTTTCTCCTGTTGTATCACAAGTCCTTGAAAGTACAAGAACTCTAACATGACTTTGCTTTCCTGTCCATCAAAAATAATGACATAGCCCAAGAAATTTTCCAAAAATAGAAATCTTACAGCAAATATGACATTAGTTATTTTTTGAAGCTACCAAAATTGTCCAGGAAAGTATTACTCATGGTTGAACATAAATAAAAAGTTGATATTATCAGTTTTCCTGATCATGGATTAGGATGTCATGTGGAAAAACACATTATGTTTTTCTGGATATATGCGGAATATTTTTGTTCCATATGTTATTGATAAAAAGAAAAAAAAGAAAAGAAAGGTTCTGTGTCATAATAATCATATCATCTGCAGGTGTGACATTGTTGATATCCTACTTGAAATGGATCGCATTCTTCGCCCGGATGGGGCTGTCATAATTCGAGACCATGTCGATGTTGTTGTGAAAGCAAAGAGAGTGGCTGATCAGTTAAGATGGCAAAGCAGGATTGTCCACAGTGAAAATGGGCCCTTCCATCCTGAGAAGCTTCTTATCATCGACAACTCCATAGCAGCAAGTACAAGCTAGGCCAACACGAACAATCCCTTGATCAAGCATTTCTCTGGATGACAATATTATCGCAATTTAACAGAGAATCTTTGTATTGTTATCTCCTTTTTCTGAAGGGAGTAGAGCATAAACAATAAGGACAACAGGAAAAAGGATAAGGCAAAATTTTACCCAGACGCTTTATTCCAAGGCGTCTAAAATGAGACACCAGTAACACGTTAGCGAGTTCTTTAGGGATGTCAGAGCTGGATGGGTTGTTTGTGACCCACATCAATTAGCAGATCAACAGCATTCTGTTCTTTGCCATGATATGTCTATGTTGTATACTGTGGATCCTTTTTTTGGGTCAATTAAAGCACTGGACATTTTAATGAAGAAAATTATTTTCTTCCTGGTTTGAAAGATCATCATTTGGGTTTCGTGGCACAGCTCTCGTGATTTATGCCAGGAGAGTCGTTTTTTCTGGTTTTCTGACCTTCTGTTAGAGTGGTTACTCAACCTCCCATGAAGTTCTGAGCTAAACCAGTGTAGTGAATAAATGGGAAATGAGTTTAATTATTTATGGATATTTTTATAAGGTTGAGCTATATGTTAGATATCAAGACGGTCCTCAAGAGGAAGTGTATCTCTGGTAGTAGCACTGTGTGGCAGTCTCTATTCTTAAGCTAATCAGCAAGGGAACCTAGACCAGGGAAGAAGTTTTGTTCAATTTTTTGATCATAGTAGTTCTTTTAGCTTTATTGTAATGGCCAAAAACTGCTCGAGGATTTGTGGTTTTACATATTTTTCAAAAGAGAGATTTGTTACATATTTTTCAAAAGAGAGAGATTTGAAGCCATGGATTTTATATATTCTCAATTATGTACCTCAGTATCCTCGACAAGCTGAGCTTTGATGACTGATGGGGACAGTTGACCCAATAAAAATAAAAAAATTTTGGACGGCCCCAAAGGTCGACACCTCAAGACCGATGGCCCAAAGGCCGATGGCCCCAAGACCGGCAGCTCCAAGACCGGCACCTCAAGACCGACGGCCCCAAAGGCCGACACCTCCATGACCGGCAGCTCCAAGACCGGCACCTCAAGATCGATGGCCCCAAAGGTCGACACCTCCAAGACCGATGGCCCCAAAGGCCGACGGTCCCAAGACCGATGGCCTCAAAGGCCGACACCTCCAAGACCGACGGTCCCAAAGGCCGATGGCTCCAAGACCGACGGTTCCAAGAGGCCCCAAAGGCCGACGGCTCCAAGACCGACCCCAAAGGCCGACGGCTCCAAGACCGGCACCTTCTCAGGCGGCCCGGCATCTTCTTAGCCGGCCCCCTGCGTCTCCAAGCTAAGCGGCCCAGGCACCTCCCGGTCGGCCCCGGCACTCTCCTGGCCGGCCCCCTACATCTCCAAGTTAGGCGGCCCCGGCACTTCCCAGCCGGCCCCGGCACCTCTCAGTCGGCCTCGGCACCCTCCTAGCCGGCCCCTACGTCTCCAAGCTAGGCGGCCCAGGCACCTCCCAGTCGGCCCCGGCATTCTCCTAGCCGGCCCTCTACGTCTCCAAGCTAGGCGGCCCCGGCACTTTCCAGCCGGCCCCGACACTTCCTAGCCGGCCCCGGCACCTTCCCAAGCGGCCCGGCAACTTCCTAGCCGGCCCCCTACGTCTCCAAGCTAGTCGGCCCCAGCACCTTTCAGTCGGCCCTGGCACTCTCCTAGGCCCCAGCATCTCCAGTTCCGCCGAGTCGGCCAAGGCCATCCCCGGCCGGCCCAACTCGGCCCCGGCGTCTCCAGTTCCGCCGAGTCGGCCAAGGCCATCCCTGGCCGGCCCGACTCGGACCCGGCGTCTCCAGTTCCGCCGAGTCGGCCAAGGCCATCCCCGGCCGGCCCAACTCGGCCCCGGCGCCTCCAAGTCCGTCGATTCGGCCCCACCCCAGCACTGTCTTGCCAGCGGGATTGGCCCCAGCCATCTCGGGTCGACCCGGCTCGGCCCTGATAAGACGGGATTTTCCAGTTCCCGCCAGATCAGCCCCAGCGGTTCAAGAAACCGCCTCTTTAATGCGCGCCGCCCGACAGCGCCAGATCCGACAACCCAACAGCCCCGCCGGCTGATGGGACTTAGCCCACCGACCGCCGCTTTCTCCCTTTCTGATGGGACGTAGCCCACTAACCAGCCCAGATTCACGCAAGGGCTCAGCAGACATTCTGACTTCACGCAATCCCACGTGATCATGCCATGATCAACCCCTATAAAAAGGTGAATCCACCCAGTAAATAGGTATGCGCGATAACCCCAAAAATCACCATCTCAACTCTTAGAAAGGAATTCCTCCTCTTGAGATCCCTCTTTCCATACTAAAAAGGGCTCACTCGAGCCCCTCTTCAGCTGTGACCTCAGTTGCTAACTTGGGCGTCGGAGGGTCCCACTGGAGAACCCCTCCGGTCCTGGGACTTTTCTGCAGGTAACCTGGTGAAGAAGCGCTTGGAGAAGCATTCCGTTCCCGACGTCCAGGATAGGTGATTGAGCGTCATCAGATTGGCGCGCCAGGTATGGGGGATAAGAAAAAGTAGCGAACGTTCTCCCTGAGCTACATCTTTCGTCCCCTCTCTTCTTCCAGAAGCCATGGTGGTGGCACGAGCTCAGGATGCCTCCATCAGCTGCCCAGCGGGGTTTCCCCGGCCAACTAGACAGCAGGAGGCCAATCCCCCTGCTGCCGACCTTCCGGTCACCTGCCCGCCGCCGGATGCCACTGTCCAAACAGCGGAGCAGCTGGCAACCCTCTCCCAGCAAGTCCAGAATCTCACTGCCATGGTCCACGGGCTCCAGCAGCAGCAGTCCGTGGCCACCCAGCACCAGACCGCTCCCCCCGCCAGTCAGCAATCGGCGAGGGGAGGTTCTCCTCGGTGGGAGGCCGGTCGGCGAGAGACCGGCCGACGTCAAGTTTCCCCTAGGAAGCCTCGACGCGAGCCCTCCAAGCGGCCACGGTCCCCTGACCACGGCCCCAACGAATTTCCTCCCAAGCCACATCATCACGAGGAACCCAGGCGGAAGTCCCGACTTCCATCTCCATCTCCTTCTGCCTCCTCTTCTTCTTCTTCCTCCGAGCCATCTCGGAGGGCCCCGACGATCAGCCGCCAGGCGGAGGAACGCTTGGAGGAGTACAATAGGTGCCTTGACGAGCTCGCCAAGAAGATCAACCATCAGCCGGAGGAAGAGTTCGACACTCGTCCTCCTTACACTCGCCGCATACTGGAGGAACCGGTTCCCTCCAGGTTCCGATTCCCCCAGGTGGACCAGTACGACGGTACAACCGACCCCCTCGATCACCTCGAGAGTTACAAGGCTATGATGCAAGTCCAGGGCGCCTCAGATGCCCTTCTCTGCAAGGCCTTCCCCGCAACTCTGCGGAAGGCCGCCCGTGCATGGCATTCGCGCCTGTCCCCCCACAGCATAGACTCCTTCCAGGAGCTGGAGAGGGCATTTTTGGCCCACTTTGATGCCTGCCGCCGGATCCCAAGGGTGGCAGACAGCCTCTTCTCCGTCCGCCAGAAGGAAGGAGAGTCACTGCGGGACTTCGTGTCCCGATTCAAAACCGCCGCCCTCGAGGTCTACCATCTCGATGATGCGGTGGCCACCCTGGTGCTGAAGCGGGGACTCCTTCCATCCCGCTTCACCTTCTCCCTGGATAAGAAGCCCCCGAGCTCTTACTCCGACCTCCTCCTTCAGGCCCAGAAGTACATCCGGGCGGATGAAGCCAACCTCACCCGCCGGGAGTCTTCGAAGAGCTCCAGCCACAAATCCGCTCGCCCTGAGCCGAGCGAACCTCCCCGACATCGCCGATCCGACCCACCTCACCGGTCCGACAACAGGTGCCGAAGCCCTGTCCCCGACGAGAGTAAGCTCACTCCTCTCCTTGCCCCTCGATCCCACATCCTGGAGATCGAGGGCGAGCCTTACCTCCAAAGTCCTCCCCCCATGAAGAAAGGTGCACCCTGCGACAGAAGCCGCTATTGTCGATTCCACCGGGACTACGGCCACGACACCGATAGCTGCTACAACTTGAAGCGGGCCATCGAGGAGCTCATCCAGCGGGGCTACCTCGGCAAGTACATCTAGAAGACGCCACAGCCACTGCCGGCCATCATGGGGCCTCCACCAGCTCAAGCCACCGTCGACAACACTCCCACGGAGTGGACTGTCGGGATGGTGTCCTGGGGATCAGCCTCTGTATCCAAGCGGCCGAGGGGGGAGGAGGTGCCAAATAATGTAATGCCCCGGGGGAGACTGCTGTCATGGAAAATGTAAACAATGAAGGCGTAGTCGTCGCTATGACGATCGCCAAACACCCTGTAAAAAGGATATTAGTTGATAGTGGCAGCTCAGCTGACATCCTTACTTACGACGCTTTTGTTTGGATGGGATTATCTTTTGACTTCCTTCAGCCCGTGGCAACCCCGCTGGTCGGATTCACTGGAGATTCTGTGAGGGTTGAGGGCGAAATATCCTTGCCTGTGACGGCCGGAACCCCACCATGCCAAAGCACCATGATCATGAAATTCTGGTCGTGAGGGTCCCTTGACATACAACACCATTCTTGGGCGTCCCGGCCTGAATCTTTTGGACGCGGTTATCTCCACCCGACGTCTACTAGTGCAGTTCCCCACTGGCGCGGAAGTTGGAGAGATGCGCAAGAGATAAGCCCGGTCTTACCTTGCTATCATACGACGTCAAGCCCTTTGGAGGCCGACCCGGCCCTGGAAGCATCCGATCCTAGAGATTCCGCCAAAGGAGGAGAGCCCGCCGAGCACCTCCTGACTTTCCCTCTCGAAGATGACCCAGCAAGGACCGTCCGTGTGGGCGGACTCCTTCCCTTGGAAGACCGGGAGTGCCTCTTAGCTTTCCTGCGGGCTAACTCGGACGTCTTCGCCTGGTCAGCATCTGACATGCCCGGCATCCCTCCGGAGGTCATCACCCACAAGCTCAACATCGACCCACGGCACCGTCCAATCCGTCAAAAGAAGAGGAGCTTTTCCCCCGACCGACAAAAGGCAATTGATGAAGAAGTCAACAAGCTGATCAGCGCCGGCCACATCCGGGAGGCGCACTACCCAAGCTGGCTGGCTAACGTGGTCATGGTGCGCAAGGCAAACGGGAGCTGGAGGATCTATATAGACTTCACCGACCTCAACAAGGCGTGCCCAAAAGACAGCTTTCCCTTGCCGAGAATTGATCAGCTGGTCGATTCAACCTCTGGTCACGAGCTTCTCAGCTTCATGGATGCCTTCTCCGGATATAATCAGATAAGGATGGACCCCGGCGACGAGGAGCACACCTCCTTCGTGACAGAGAAAGGCATTTACTG
>UESW01004331.1:472575-543858 GCA_900491605.1 Calamus simplicifolius
GGAGCGGCGCCGGCCTCATTCTTGCTGGGCCGAAGGAGAAAGAACCGAGTGCGCCCTAAGATTTCTTTTTGAAGCCACCAACAACCAAGCGGAGTACGAAGCCTGCTGGCCAGGTTAAGGCTAGCCCAGGAGATTGGAGCAAAGCGCCTCAGAGCTTACACGGACTCACAACTGTCTCCGGGCAAATCAACAGAGAGTACGAGGCGCGCGACCCTGTTATGGCGCAATACCTGAAAAAGGTTCAACTCTTGACCTCCTCATTGCCTTACTTCAGTATCAGTTACATCCCCCGAAGTGAAAACGCCAAGGCCGACGTCCTCTCTCGACTGGCAACCTCCGCGGCTTGGCAAGGGATGCCTACATTGAATATCTAGAAAGGCCCAGCATAGAGGACGGGGAGGAAGTCCTCCCGCTCACCTCGGAACCTACATGGATGGATGCCTATGTCCGCTACCTCACCGACATCACCCTCCCTGACGACCGCAACGAAGCCAGATTGCTCAAATGGAGGGCCTCCAATTTATCCTCCTCGACGGGCGCCTATACAGAAGGTCATTCTCCTACCCGTTGCTTAAGTGCGTAGGCCCCGCCGATGCCGACTACATCCTCAGAGAAATCCACGAGGGCATTTGTGGGAACCATCTGGGGGGCAGATCTTTAGCCCAGAAGGCTCTCCGTCAGAGGTACTTCTGGCTCACTATGAAGGAGGATGCGGCCAAGCTAGTTCGAAGGTGTGACGGCTGCCAGCGCCACACGCACATCCAACATCAGCCGTCTACCCCGCTGAGCCCACTCTCGGCTCCGTGGCCCTTTGCCCAATGGGGAATGGACATCCTTGGATCATTCCCCCCAGCTTCAGGGCAGCAAAAATTCTTGTTAGTCGCCATCGACTATTTTACCAAGTGGGTCGAGGTCGAGGCGTTGGCCAAAATCCCTGAGAGCAAAGTTAAAGCTTTCTTCTGGAAGTCGATCATATGCCGTTTTGGCTTGCCTCACACCCTCGTCACGGACAACGGTCGCCAATTCAACAACGAGGTATTCAAAGCCTTCTGTGAGGAGCTAGGCATTCACCACCGATTCACCTCTGTCGGCCACCCCCAGACCAACGGGGAGGCTGAGGTCATGAACCGCACCATCCTCAGAGGGCTCAGGACTCGCCTATACGGTTCCAAGGGACGCTGGGTAGAAGAGCTCCCCAGTGTGATATGGGCTTACCACACAACTCCCAGAGCCCCGACGGGTGAAACTCCTTTCAGCCTCTCCTTTGGATCTGAGGCCGTCATCCCCGTCGAGATCGGATTGCCCAGTCCACGTGTGGAGTCCTTCAGTGAGGAAGGCAACTCCGCGCTGATTCGGGCCAACCTAGACTTCATCGACGAGGTGCATGACAGAGTGAGACTGCGCATGGCGACCTTTCGCCAGCGAGCGGCCAAGTACTACAACGCTCGAGTTCATCCCAAGGTTTTTCGCCGCGGAGACTTGGTGCTACGAAAGGCAGAGGTATCCAAGCCTACCGAGGGGGGCAAGCTATCCCCCAACTGGGAAGGTCCCTACCACGTCGCGAGGCATTCCACCGGGGGCATACAAACTAGAAGAGCTTGACGGGAAGCCCATTCCACGTACTGGAATGCGGACAACCTCCGCCAGTATTACCAATGATGTACTCCTAGAAGCATGAGTAATAAAGAAGGCCCCTTCTGACGCCACGGCTTGTTCTCCCTTGCGCCAAGTCTCTCAAAAGGAGCTCACCAGTATCGCGGCCCATGGGACACCACTCGGCCCCGGCACGGCGGTGCCCCTGAGTAGGTTAAGACCCTAAAGGCTCCGTACCCGGCTGAGTCGCCGCTTGGGCGGCACACAAACCCCCAGGATGGTTCAAAA
Source organism: Calamus simplicifolius (assembly GCA_900491605.1). Classification (NCBI taxonomy): domain Eukaryota; kingdom Viridiplantae; phylum Streptophyta; class Magnoliopsida; order Arecales; family Arecaceae; genus Calamus; species Calamus simplicifolius. The sequence continues at coordinate 474,457 of UESW01004331.1, forward strand.
GGAGCTCACCGGCATCGCGGCCCACGGGACACCACTCGGCCCTGGTACGACGGTGCCCCCGAGTAGGTTAAGACCCTAAAGGCTCTGTACCCGGCTGAGTCACCACTTGGGCGGCACACAAACCCCCAGGATGGTTCAAAAGGAGCTCACTAGCATCGCAGCCCACGGGACACCACTCGGCCCCAGCACAGCGGTGCCCTCGAGTAGGTTAAGACCCTAAAGGCTCCGTACCCGGCTGAGTTGCCACTTGGGCGGCACACAAACCCCCAAGATGGTTCAAAAGGAGCTCACTGGCATCGCGGCCCACGGGACACCACTCGGCCCCAGCACGGCAGTGCCTCTGAGTAGGTTAAGATCCTAAAGGCTCCGTACCCGGCTGAGTCGCCACTTGGGCAGCACACAAACCCCCAGGATGGTTCAAAAGGAGCTCACTGGCATCGCGGCCCACGGGACACCACTCGGCCCCGGCACGGCGGTGCCCTCGAGTAGGTTAAGACCCTAAAGGCTTCGTACCTGGCTGAGTCGCCACTTGGGTAGCACACAAACCCCAAGATGGTTCAAAAGGAGCTCACTGGCATCGCGGCCCATGGGACACCACTCGGCCCCAGCACGGCGGTGCCCCCGAGTAGGTTAAGACCCTAAAGGCTCCGTTCCCGGCTGAGTTGCCACTTGGGCAGCACACAAACCCTCAAGATGGTTCAAAAGGAGCTCACTGGCATCGCGGCCCACGGGACACCACTCAGCCCCGGCACGGTGGTGCCCCCGAGTAGGTTAAGACCCTAAAGGCTCCGTACCCGGCGAGTCGCCCTTCATAGAGGTTCCCACACCCTCGAGGCGGTTCAAAAGGAACCTGACGACTCTCAGCTCTCAGGTCACCCTTCGGGGTTCAAAGTGCTTCCAGACTCCGCGTTGGGAGAGGATTACTGGCTACCCTCAGCTAGCCAAAGAAGGCACGCAGACGTCCATACGAGGCAGCGCAAGAGGAAAGGGGTTTCGCCACCTAGAAGGAATCACAGTTGAAGCTAACATAAAAGAGCAGATGCCAAAGTAAAAGTTCTACACTCCTTTCGTTTAGCTGATGCGGGGTGCGCAAGCTCAAGGAGTGTGGGGGGCATTTGATGGGGTCAGTTGACCCCATAAAAAATAAAAAAATTTGGACGGCACCAAAGGCCGACACCTCCAAGACCGACGACCCTAAAGGCCGACGGCTCCAAGACCAACGGCTCCAAGACCGACGGCCCCAAAGGCCAACGACTTCATGACCGACGGCCCTAAGACCGGCAGCTCCAAGACCGGCATCTCCAAGACTGATGGCCCTAAAGGCCGACACCTCCATGACCGATGGCCCCAAGACCGGCAGCTCCAAGACGGCACCTCCAAGACCGACGGTCCCAAAGGCTGACACCTCCAAGACCGACGGCCCCAAGACCGACGGCCCCAAAGGCCGACACCTCCAAGACCGACGACCCCAAAGGCTGATGGCTCCAAGACCGACGGCTCCAAGACCGACGGCCCCAAAGGCCGACGGCTCCAAGACCGGCACCTTCCCAGGCGACCCGACATCTTCCTAGCCGGCCCCTACGTCTCCAAGCTAAGCGGCCTAGGCACCTCCCAGTCGGCCCCGGCACTCTCCTGGCTGGCCCCCTACGTCTCAAGCTAGGCGGCCCCGGCACCTCTCAGTCGGCCCCAGCACCCTCCTAGCTGACCCCCTACGTCTCCAAGTTAGGCGGCCCAGGCACCTCCTAGTCGCCCCGACACTCTCCTAGCCGGCCCCCTACGTCTCCAAGCTAGGTGGCCCCGGCACTTCCCAGCCGGCCTCGGCACTTTCTAGCCGGCCCCGGCACCTTCCCAAGTGGCCCGACAACTTCCTAGCCGGCCCCCTACGTCTCCAAGCTAGCCGGCCTCGGCACCTCCCAGTCGGTCCTGACACTCTCCTACTCGGCCCCAGCGTCTCCAGTTCCGTCGAGTCGGCCAAGGCCATCCCCGGCCGGCCCGACTCGGCCCTGGCGTCTCCAGTTTTGCCGAGTCAGCCAAGGCCATCCCCGGCCGGCCCGACTCAGCCCTGGCGTCTCCAGTTCCGCCGAGTCGGCCAAGGCCATCCCTGGCCGGCCCGACTCGGACCCGGCGTCTCCAGTTCTGCCGAGTCGGCCAAGGCCATCCCCGGCTGGCCCAACTCAGCCCCGACGCCTCAAAGTCCATCGATTCGGCCCCGCCCCGGCACTGTCTTGCCAGCGGGATTGGCCCCAGCCATCTCGGGTCGACCCGGCTCGGCCTTGATAAGACGAAATTTTCCAGTTCCCGCTAGATCAGCCCCAGCGGTTCAAGAAACCGCCTCTCTGACGCGCGCCGCCCGACAGCGCCAGATTCGACAACTCAACAGCCCCGCCGGCTGATGGGACTTAGCCCACCGACCGCCGCTTTCTCCCTTTCTGATGGGACGTAGCCCACTAACCAGCCCAGGTTCACGCAAGGGCTCAGCAGACATTCTGACTTCACGCAATCCCACGTGATCATGCCAGGATCAATCCCCCTATAAAAAGGTAATCCACCCAGTAAACAGGTATGCGCGATAACCTCAAAAATCACCATCTCAACTCTCAGAAAGGAATTCCTCCTCTCTGAGATCCCTCTTTCCACACTAAAAAGGGCTCACTCGAGCCCCTCTTCAGCTGTAACCTCAGTTGCTAACTTGGGCGTCGAAGGGTCCCACCGGAGAACCCCCTCTGGTCCTGGGACTTTTCTGCAGGTAACCTGGTGAAAAAGCGCTTGGAGAAGCATTCCGTTCCCGACGTCTAGGATAGGTGATTGAGCGTCATCAATGACTTATTGGGTCAAAGATGTCTTCATTTTAGTCCTTCAAATTTTCTTTGATTGCGCAAAACCTTGTCATTAATTAATCTGCAAAGGCTATCAGAATAATCAAACCATCTGCTTGTTCCTATTTAATTTATTAATTCAATTATTAATCATTTAGTCTTCTTGGCTCTCGGGAAGGATAACAAAATGCATTGTATGAGCTGGCATCGTGCACGTCCTCTGTAACATGTTTGCATGACTGTTATCCCAGCCGTCTTCGCCTACGAGCCCTTCTGCGATTAAAGAAGGTTCCTGTACTCTCCTCGTGGGATTGAAAACGGACCAACAGTCTCTATGAGATGATCACCAACTTCCAATTGCGAGACTGTCTGAGTATCTCATGCTCAATCTACATTCGTTAGGAGACGCACCATCTTGGATGCTTTCCTGGCTACTCATGAAATTATAGCACCCGGTGAAAGGTCGAAGGCTAGACTGATCTCCAAACTTTGATTTGAGAAAGCCTTTGATAAGCTTCTTTCCACTGCTCAAATGGAATTATTATTTATGGCCTACCAGCTACTTGGATGCCATGCAGAAGAAGAGTGGGACTGTGATATCTAAAACATAGTTTAATACCAAATAAAAATAAAAATTTAAAATGTTTATAACTCAAGTTGGGTTGGTCAGTGGTATGGAGATAAGGAGGTCAAAGATGAAGATGGTACAAATTGGTGTGCCAGATAGGAAAGAAAGCAAGGAGACGGAAGGTCTCAGGACCACTAGCTGCAAGCCCCTACTTCCCTCTACAACTCAAGAAGATGGTGGTGACGCGCGCGAAGGAGGTTTCAGCCAACTGCGCTGGGGTATCATCAGGAACTGGAGCAGCAAGAAGCTGGCCTCCTGCTCCTCCAGTCTCTTTCCCCGCTCCGCCATCGCCACCACGATAAGGTGATCGGATTGACGCCCTCGCTTCGCAAGTTCAGTCACTAGTGGCGGCGGTCCAACATCTGCAACAACAAGCGGCAGCCTCGCAGCAAGGTCCCCGGGCGTGGGGTTTACTCCGCCAAGTCAACAGTACACTCGCGGGAGAGCTCCTCAAAGGGAAGCTCCCCGCTGCCATACCTCTCCCGGGCATCACCATCGGGAGATTTCCAAGAGGCCTCGTTCCCCTTCCCGTCATTCCGACGATTCTCTTCCCGGGCCGAGCAACGTCTCGAGGAGTACAACCAGCAGCTGGAAGAACTCAGCCGCAGAGTCACCAACCCTCCAGAAGCAGACTACGACAGCCGCCCTCCCCTGTCTAGCCCTATAATGGAGGAGCCAATCTCCAACCGATTTCGCTTGCCCCAGCTGGACACTTATGATAGCACTACCGACCCCCTGGACCATCTGGAAAGCTACAAGGTCCTCATGCAGGTCCAGGGGGCAACTGATTCTCTTCTCTACATTGCCTTTCCGGCCACTCTTCAGAAGGTTGCGCGGGCTTGGTACTCCTGGCTACCACCGCGCAACATCAATTCCTTCAGACAGCTAGAAAGGGCCTTCCTGGCGGATTTCGATGCCCGCCAAAAGATTCTACAAGTGGTCGATAGCCTATTTGCCATCCAACAGAAGAGCGATGAGTCATTAAGGGACTTCATAGCCCGGTTCAAGGAAGCTGCGCTCGAGGTCTACAGCCTTGACGACTCAGTAGCCACCTGGCCTTGAAACAAGGGCTTCACCCCTCCCGTTTTGCATACCCCCTCGACAAGAAGCCGCCGAGCTTCTATGCCAAGTTGTTAGGCCGGGTGCAGAAGTACATCTACGACGACAAAGTCGACTCCTCTCGGAGCGAAGCAGATGGAGGCCCCAACAAGAAACAGGCTCGACCTGCACCTGATAGGCCACGTTAAGAGAGACCTGAGCCTTCTCGGCGACCCGACAACCGACCGAGGGCTCGCCCCCAGAGAGGGGCTCTATACCCCCCTGCTCGCCCCGATATCTTACGTCTTAACGGAGATCGAGGGCGAGTCATTCCTCCAGCACCCTCCGCCTCTAAAGCCTGAGATCCCTCATGACAAAATCTCTATTGTCGTTTCCATCGGGACCACGGTCATGACACCGAAAGCTGCCGTCAGCTTAAGAAGGCGATCGAGGACCTCATTTAGCAAGGCTACCTCGGTAAGTTCGTCCGAAGGGTGAATCCAGCTGCTCCAGGCCCATCGGTGCCCCCTCCTGCCTAGGTTGACGTCAATAACGCCCCAACCGAGAAGACAGTGGCTATGATATCCTAGAGGGCAGGCAGCCCATCTAAGAGGTTTAGGGGGGAGAAGAGAATAAAGCCTGCAATCCCTTTCTTTGAAAGGGACCTAGAGGGGGTGAGCAATCCCAATGATGATAGCATCGTCATATCTATGATGATTGCAAAGCATCATGTAAGAAGGATATTGGTCGACAGTGGAAGCTCAGCTGACATTTTAAGTTATGACGCGTTTGTTCGAATGTGCTTGTCTCATGACTCCCTTCGGCCCATGGACACACCTCTCATGGGTTTCACCGGAGACTTTGTGAAGGTGGAAGGAGAAATCACTCTTTCAGTCACAGCTGGAATATCACCCTGCAAGAAGATGGTCCTGGTGAGGTTCCTAGTCGTTCGGGTCCCTTGGCTTATAATGCCATCCTCGGTAGGCCCGAACTAAACTTGTTGGATCGTCATCTTCACCAAGAGGTTGCTCATGAGGTTCCCAACCAATAAAGGAATAAGGGAGATTCGTGGAGAAAGGAACTTGTCTCTCTACTATCACACGACGCCTGGCCCTCGAGAGGCGCCGGCCCTGCCAGTGACTGAGCTGCTTGACCTAGGGACTCAGAGAGGAGGGGGGAAATGGCCGAACACCTACTAACCTTCCCATTAGGGGAGGATCCGGCGAAGACCATTCGAGTTGGATCGCTCCTCCCTGAGGAAGCGAGGGCCCGACTCCTTATCTTTCTTCGGGCCAATTCGGATGTGTTCACCTGGTCGGTATTGGACATGCTGGGCATTCCATCCGAAGTAATTACCCACAAGCTCAGCATCAATCCATAGTATCGACCAGTCAAATAGAAGAAGAGAAGCTTTGCCTTCGAGCAGCAGAAGGCTGTCGATGAGGAGATCCGCAAGCTGTTGGCAGCCGGGCATATCTGGGAGGTGCACTATCCAGATTGGCTCGCCAACATTGTAATGGTCCGCAAGGCCAATGAAAGTTGTAGAATGTGTGTCGACTTTACCGACCTCAACAAGGCATGCCCTAAGGATAGCTTTTCACTGCCCAGAATTGACCAACTGGTGGACGCTACGTCGGGCCACAAGATCCTAAGCTTCATGGATGCCTTCTTAGGGTACAATCAGATTAAGATGGACCCGGTGGACGAGGAGGCCACCTCCTTTGTGACCGAAAAGGATATCTACTGCTTCAGGGTGATGCCGTTCGGACTGAAGAACACGGGGGCTATGTACCAGAGGCTGATGAACAAGGTCTTCAAAGATCAAGTCGGACGCAACATGGAGGTCTATGTGGATGACATGCTGACCAAAAGCGTTCACACTGATGACCACATTGCTGACCTAGTGGAGACCTTCGACAACCTTTGTCGTTACCAGATGAAGCTGAACCCGCGGAGGTATACTTTCGGGGTCACAGCCGGCAAATTCCTGGGATTTATGGTGACCTAGCGGGGGATAGAGGCGAACCCAAATAAAATTCGGGCTATCCTCAACATGAAACCTCCAGCCAATAAGAAGGAGGCCCAATGTCTAACGGGACGGGTAGCAGACTTAAGCCGTTTCATGTCCAAATCGGCGGAAAGGTGTCTACCCTTCTTTAAGGCCCTGTGCAAGGTCGACAACTTTGAATGGATCGAAGAGTGTCAGAGAGCATTCGAGGGGCTAAGGGAATTCCTGTCCACCCCACCATTGCTATCCAAGCCAAGGGATGGGGAAGAGCTCTTCCTCTACCTTGCGGCCTCTACCGAGGCCATCAGTTCCGTGCTCGTCCACGTTGACACTGACAGGACTCAGAAGCATGTCTACTATACCAGCAAGGTGCTTTATGATGTGGAGATCAGGTATTCTTGTATCAAAAAGATTATTTTTGTACTAATCATCTCTGCTCAGCGCCTTAGGCCCTACTTCCAAGCCCACTCGGTTGTGGTGCTCACGGACCAGCTGCTCAGAGCAATTTTATCCTGGTCCGACACTTCGGGCCGACTGGTGAAATGGGTGATCAAGCTGGGAGAATTTGACCTATCCTTTCAGCCAAGGTCGGCCATGAAGTCCCAATTCCTGGTTGACTTTCTGGTTGAGTGCACCTGGGCCGAAGAATCACCAGAAGAACTCCACTCGGCATCCCCAGACGTGGTGGCCAAGGCCGAGAGATGAGACTAGATCCTTCACGTCGATGGTGCGTCGAATTCCCAGCGGAGTGGAGCCGGTCTCATTCTGGCTAGCCCAGAGGGAGAGACAGTAGAGTATGCCCTACGGTTCCTCTTTTCTGCAACTAACAACCAAGCGGAGTATGAAGCCTTGCTGGCAGGGATGAGGCTGGCCAAAGAACTTGGAGCGAAGCGTTTCCGAGCCTTCACCGACTCCCAACTCATTATCGGGCAAATCGCTAGGGAATATGAGGCATGGGATTCCACTATGTCTCACTATTTGAGTAAGGTCCAATCACAGACCTCATCATTTACTCACTTCAGTGTTAGTTACATCCCCAGGGGTGAGAACTTCAGAGCTGATGCAGTGTCCCGATTGGCCACCTCAGCCGATGGGATCCTGGGAAGGACGTACGTGGAGCATCTGGAAGTTCTAAGCATCGAAGTCATCGAAGAGGCCCTGCCAATCAGCCAAGAGCCCGCATGGATGAAGGCTTATGTCTGATATCTCACCGACGGTACTCTCCTCGATGACCCTGCGGAAGCCAAGCTGCTTAGGAGATGGGCCCCCAAGTTCCTGATCTTAGACGGGCGGCTTTACCGAAGATCCTTCTCCTATCCCCTCCTTCGGTGTGCCAGCTCAGCAGATGCCAATTATATCCTACGCAAGATCCACGAGGGCATCTGCAGGAACCATCTGGGGGCAAAACACTGGCGTACAAGGCTTTGCAATAGGGATATTATTGGCCCACTATTAGGAAGGATGCAGCTGAGTTGGTTTGAAGATGTGACAGCTGCCAGCGGCATGCCAATATTCAGCGATAGCCGACCTTCCGACTGAGTCCTCTGTCAGTCCTATGGCCCTTCGCTCAGTGGGGGATGAACATACTGGGACTATATCCCTCGGTCTTTAGCCAGCGAAGATTTTTGCTTGTCGTCATCGATCATTTCATCAAGTGGTGGAGGCCGAGGCACTGGTGAAGATTATCGAGCATAAGGTCAAATTCTTCTTTTGGAAATCCATCATCTGTCAGTTTGGGCTACCCCACACCCTTGTCACTGACAACGACCAGCAGTTCAACAACGCCCCTTTCAGAGAGTTCTGTGCTAAGCTGGGCATCCACCAACATTTCACTTCGGTTGGTCATCCACAAACTAATGGAGCGGCCGAGGGACAAATCACACCATTCTTCAAGGGCTCAGGACATGACTGACAACTTCAAAGGGAGATGGATGGATGAGCTTCCCAATGTGCTATGGGCCTACCACACCACACTGCGTACTCTCACCGGGGAGACCCCCTTTAGTCTTCTATTCAGCTCCGAAGCCATCATCCCTGTGGAGATCGGCCTTCCGAGCCCTCGGGTAGAGTCGTATAACGAGGATGACAACTCGACTCGGCTGCGAGCCAATCTAGACCTTGTCGAAGAGGTGCATGACCTAACACAACTCAGAATGGTAGTTTATCGCTAGAGAGCCGTCAGATACTATAACGCTCATGTTCGTCCCAAAGCCTTCTTGCTAGAAGACTTAGTTCTCAAGAGAGCCGAGGTATCAAAACCAATGGAGGGAGGCAAGCTGTCGCCAAATTGGGAAAGCCCCTATCGAGTCATAGAGGCCCTTCATCATGGAGCATACCGAATCAAAAGCCTCGATGGGAAGCTTCTCCCTCGCATTTGAAATTCGGATAACCTCCATCGATACTATCAATAATGTACGCAATTGGGTGATTTTAGGTTCGAGTACCTCATTTCCACCTTATTAAAATAAAGAATTTTGAATATCTCATGTCTCTTTATTTAATGAAGAAGTGTTTGAGTAACTTGTCCTTTTAGCTCAAGCCCGAGGTCAGCTCGGTACTTCAAGACCGATGTACCATCGGTACTCAAGCCCGAGGTCAGCTCAGCACTTCAAGACCGATGTACCATTGGCACTCAAGCACAAGGTCAGTTGGGCACTTCAAGACCAATGTACCATCGATACTCAAGCCCGAGGTTAGCTCGGCACTTCAAGACCAATGTACCATCGACACTCAAGCCCGAGATCAGCTCGGCACTTCAAGATCGATGTACCATCGGCACTCAAGCCCAAGGTCAGTTCGGCACTTCAAGATCGATGTACCATCGGTACTCAAGCCCGAGGTTAGCTCGGCATTTCAAGACCGATATACCATCGGTACTCAAGCCTGAGGTCAGCTCGGTACTTCAAGATCGATATACCATCGGCACTCAAGCCCGAGGTCAGCTTGCATTTCAAGACCGATGTACCATCGGCACTCAAGCCCGAGGTCAGCTCGGCACTTCAAGACTGATATACCATCGGCACTCAAGTCCGAGGTCAGCTCAATACTTTAAGACCGATGTACCATCGGCACTCAATCCCGATGTCAGCTCGATACTTCAAGACCGATGTACCATCGGTACTTAATCTCGAGGTCAGCTCAGCACTTCAAGATCAATGTACCATCTGCACCCGAGGCTTGGATCCGGTCGGCCTTCAAATCTTGAGGTTGACTCGGTCCCAAGGTTCGACCTCGGTCGATGCCCACTGGCCTCAACACCGGCCCTGAATTACTGCTTCAATCACGGGCCGACCTCACTTCTAGTTCACTCGATCTCACGAAGGCAACATCCTAGCAGAGCTAAGTATTCTATAAAGGACACCCATTTTAACCATTTGCAAAAATCCATACTTTTTATTACTTTGTTGAAAAGGTTTACAAAATGCTGACCTAGGTCGGACTTCAGTATAGGGATAAGCAAAAATAAAAAAAGGGGAAGTATACATGCTTAGGCCTCGGTCGGCCCGGACCTGTCACCGGTCGGCCCTGGGGATGCCGTCGACCCCTCCGACATTTCATCTGGATCAAGGTCGTCAAGGCCAGAGAGGTCATAGGCTCAGCCGACCTTCTCCTTGTCGTCCCGAAAGCCAAGGAGGTAGGCCATGGAGGAAGCTTTGGTCAGCTCTTCTGCAAAAACTGTGCTCCTTCAGAATTCGTCCACCACCGTGGCCACCTTTTCTTCGTTGGCGGCAGCCCTCTCCTCGGCCGTGGCTACCTTCCCCTCGGCAGCGATGGCCCTCTCCTCGGCGGCATTGGCCTTCTCCTCCGCCCTGCGGATGGACTCCTCCATTTCGATTTCCCGGGCATCCAATCCTCGGGCCATCTCCTCTACATTAGAGGCCTGCTTCTCAGCCGCCTCCACCTCTATGCTGAGGGACTGATGCACAAGTCTTGGGCGCCGATGGTTCTCTTGGCGACCTTCAGCCACTTCCTCATGCGCTCGAGCTCGGCCTCGGCTCGGCGCTTGACCCCGTCCAGCTCCTCGGCCCACTTGGCTTGGGCCACTTCTAGGGCCCTCTCAGCCCTCTCGGCCCAGTCCTGAACTTCAGTTGTCTCTTGCTGGGACTGGCGGAGCGCTGCCTCGCCCCGGCCAAGGACATCCCTCATCGTCACTATGGAGTTCACCGTCTGCATTAAAGGGTTGTCATAAGTAAGCAATTGGAAAAGGGCAAGAGAAACGTAGGGCAAAGGAAAAATGATACTTACCCATAGCTGAGCCACAAAGACGTCGTGGAAGAGCAACGCGGCCCCCTGGCTGTGGAGCTCTCTCTGGAACTCGGGCTGGCAGATATGGGTCACTAGCCGCTCAGTCACGTGCCCCTGGTTCATCAACGATGGTCTGGAGGGGATGGCCTCGGACTCGTCCCCCTCGGTGGTCCTAGCCCGGTCTGAGGCTACTGGTACTGCATCGGAGGCCAACGCCTCCTCGGCTGGCAGCCTCACCGTTGTTGGGTCTTCCCCAGCCTAACCCATGGGCAGGACTTCCTTCTGGGCTAGCTTGACCTCAGGACAGGATGGCCCTGCATCTGGCAGGGTTGGTCCCTCGGCTTGGGGGGGTGGCCTCGGTTCTTGGCCCTTCAGAAGGTGTGTCGGTGGTGAGATCAACTGGGATGATCGGCTCTTAGCCTCCCTGAGGCTGCTCTCGGTCCCTTCGGGGTCGACGGATCAGTGGGGCCGAGGTTGGAGACCGAGTCGGAGATTGAGAAGGGGTCGAAGGCTGAGGCCTCTTCCTTGATGCCTCGGCGCCATCGGTGACCTTCTTCTTCTTCTTAGCTACCGCCCTCCTCACAAGATGGTCTGGTAGCTTCAGATATGTACAAATCAAAGCCGATCAAAAAAAAGAGAGGAAAAAAGGAAAGAAAGACAGTGAGGAAGGTGAGGGGAAGTATTCGAAGCTGCTCACCGCCGCTCAGAAGGAGGCCCACGAGCCGGAGGTTATCCTCTGATAGGAGCTTGTTGCATCGGGGGACCACGGCCGTCTGCAACATGTCGAAGGCCTCTTTGTCCCTCGGAGTCACCAGATGGTTTCTGTTCGTCCCCACATCTGGGTCCCCCCAACTCGGCTTTACCCCCTCAAGGTCAGCAAAAGAGAAGCGGGTCTTCCACCCTTTAATAGAGGTAGGGAGGCTAAGTTTCAAGGTTCGATTGGGCCGGGGTTGGAACACCCACCAGCCCGATTATTGGCGGAGGTTATAGAAGCTACGGAAGAGGGAAACCCTAGCCTCTAGCCCTTCGAGGTGGCACAAAACGAGAAAGGAGCATATAGTCCAAATGGAATTCGGAACCAATTGTGCAGATGTTAGGGAGTAGAGGTCGAGAAGATTGGCGATCAAGGGATGAAGGGGCAGTCGAAGGCCATCCTTAAGGGAGGCTTCATACAGGGCAACCCTCCCAGGTCGGGAGGAGATCACCCTGTCATCGGGGGTAGGAGGAAACAACCGAATATTATCCAGAATCATATAGATGGCCCTAATTCTGGTCAGCTCCTGGTTGGTCACAGTGGAGACGGTCCCTTCGGGGGATTCTAAGGTGACCCTACGGGCCCCAACGGCGATCGAACGGTCCCTAGTAGGGACCCGGCCGGTGACCCACCACTGGGACAGAGGAATCTTGTCCTCGGAGGAGGAGGACGAGGACCAGGTGGGAGTAGGAGATGAAGAAGCCTGCATGTGCAGGGGAGGAAAATAATCCTCGGGAGGAGAGGAAGAGGACCAAGAAGGTGAAGAAGCCATGGGTGAAGGACTGACCTAGTTAATGAGAGAAGAATGGCGGGGGAAACCGCAAGACCCGGAGAGGAGAGGCTCAGGAAGAAGAAGATTTTGGGAGTATTAGAGCATTAGAAATAGAGCATCCCTCTATTATATAGCTCCTTTCAAATCATCCCGCCTAAGCTAGCCTGCCATGCACACGCCTCCTGTTGGGAGGGACGCCTCGGCAGTCGTCCAGCACTAATGACGAGATATCGATAACGTCAGTCTGATGATGGCAGTTACCTTTCCACGAGTACCGAAAAGGCTTCCCTATTTCGAGAAGGATCCTCCTACATCCGACGGTGCGGATTGACATAAGTAGTGGCGCTACAGCGTCCCATGCCACTGGCACTGATGAGTCCCCACGCCCCGGGGACACGTGCCCCTCCGCGATCGGTGACATGGCTGGATCAGCCACCGGGTGAACTTGCATCCCTTTCGATGGGCGAAAAGCGAACTCGTGCTGCCTCAGGGGTGGGGGGCATCTGATGTGGCTGATCAAGCCCCATTAAGGTTAATGGAGTAAGAAGCTGACGGAGAGACCCCCTCGGCCTCGAGCCTCCGGAACTCCCCTCAGCCTCGAGCCTCTGGAGCTCTCCTCGGCCTCGGACTTCGAGAGCTCCCCTCGGCCTCGAGCCTCCGGAGCTCCCCTTGGCCTTGGAATGTTCAGAACTCTGTAACTCTACAACCACCACATGGCCCACTAGTCTTCTGTAATCGCCACGTGGCCCACTAACTCCCTACAACTGCGCGTAGTGGGATGCCTATGACGTGATCAGGCCCACTACTGCCTGTATCATCGCCACTTCTCGAAAGTGGATAAAAAGGAAACCTTCGAACATGTATAAGAACCTTCACTCGTCATGAAAGAGGGGAGAAAAATCTAAGGCAACTCTTATACATGTTTTCTTGCCTATGATTCACTACTGTTCTTCAAGGCATTAAATTTAGCGTCGAAAGGTCCCTATTGGAACTACCGGTCCCCGAGGACTTTCTTGCAGAATTTTCATCGAAGAAGAGATACGAGAAGATCCTTCATTACCCGGAGTTTGGAGAACGTGTTTTGGCGGCAACAAAGATGGTCTAGGGGTAAAAAAATCTGGAGGAGTTCGACTTGATTTTGTTATCAAAATGGGAGTCGAAGTTGGATAAAATTAAAGTTAATCTTCTTATCCAACTATACAACAAAAAAATACTAAGATAGAAATTGGAGAAGCCTTTGTGGATTGTCTACTCTCTGAAAGGATATTTCTAGGTATGGGCTGACCTAGCATTGGTGCCAAGCGAAGCATCCACACAGAACCCCATGCGTTGCAGGCTCTGTTCCTAAGAGAGAGTGGACTCTTGATGTCCCGCGTCTTTTAAGAACAGACTCTACTAAGGTTTCAAGTCATGAGACTCTACTAAACTGCCTCAAAACTCTCTAACTTCCTTAAACATTCTTGCATATCTTAATAAAATGGGAGGAGTCTCTTCCCTTCTTGTATAAAGGAACAGGGGATGTTTTGGATTGGAACGACTAGCAACTTCCATTAACAGCACGGAGAACAGAAAAACAAACAAACTTGCACAAAGATATGATATAAACGATAAAAAGAGAGAAAACTGGCATGCATCTACCTAAAAAGATTAAAAGCTTTTCTTTGGGTGGAACGAGAAGTTTTCTGAAGCCCGGCTGCTTGACAAGCTGCATCGTCCGTAAAAGGGTAGCCCACCTCGGATCCCGACCGTTGATGCTTCCCGTTGTTTATTCGATCATTAGAACCTTCCATCCAACAAGACAAATCTTCTAAGCCTCTCTCCATAATTAAAAAGCCATTTCCTAATTCAATCTACAACTTGTGTACCTTTAAATATCAGATTGTTTGCGTGCTAAAGGTAGCATATTCTTACAGGCATCCCACTCAAATAATAAATTTTTCTCACTAAAATTAAAAAAGAAAAAAAAAACACATAAAAGAATAAAAGGAAAACTAACAATTAGCATATGCTCTAGATAGAGATTAGAGATACTAATGGTCATCACCATTATATATCTTTTTCCTTGGCTTTTTGGTTTCAATATAAGAAAAATCATGCAGAAGCTTAATACAGAGAAATATGATGAGACTCTTCAGACGCAAGGTGGTGAAACCTAAAAGGTTAAATTTCTATCAAAAGCGTCGGTCTAACATACCAGCTTCAATAACTAAAGAGAATCACATACCTCTTAGTATATTTTATTTATTATCTTTTCCATCAGTATATAATCTTGTTCTACAATTTCCATATTAATTTCACTTGACTCAAATTCAGCTAAGAAATGACTAATCTTTTATAAAAGAAGCTAAGAAACATAGCAAGCTATTCTACCTTCTTCCTCCACAGCCACTTTCCCTCTGGCAGTTGAAGTACATGGCAGCAACAGGGGGTCCAAGGTTATAGCATGCTGAAAAGTCCCTGGTATTGAAGTTTTGACGCCATCCGGGTGGGTCAATGGTTTGCTGGATCTCCTGTCGGAAAAGCACAAACACAACACGGTGAATCCCAGCTGATGGTTGTGGGCTCTCGTAGCTGACTATTTCATTTCCTGAAACAATTCGTTCAATCCACTGTCAGTGTTTTGGCAATCATCAGAAGTTTCTTGGTTGAATTTGGGATTGGAGAACAAAGAAATGTAAAACAACCAATAATGTGCCTAATGTGATTTAGATCAATATGGCACTTCAAAATAAAGTAAAGCAGCGGAAATAGTGTTGAGGATTACCTCCCGCCATCGTTCCGGCCTCGGGATAAAATAATAAAAGGAAGAAGCTTTGAATTCTGGTTCTTCTGGTCCTTTCTCTACCCAGATCGATGGTGTGTGGTTTTTCTCATATCGTAGAGCAGGTACCAGGGACCATTTTTATATACACAAACCCTCCAGAAATTTCTGCCATCATAGAGATTTCGGAGCACGTTGGGCGATGGTTACGGAGTCGCAAACTCACTCCCGCTGTTTGCACGTTCAAAATTTCAAAATACATAAACCACAAAATTAGGAGTTGGTTATTCCCCTGACCAGTAGGAATCTAAATTAACCAACAAGAGAGTCATCCACAACAAATTTCATTTATCTGGAAAACTTACACCATGACACCAGGCAATTTCTTATCTCTCTCTATGAAACGATCCTCTCAGAATTTTTTTGAAGACACTAGTGCTGCTGCTCAAAAAATCCGACTTTAGGTGTGTGTGTGTTTATATATATATTAAGAGTGATATATGTATGCAATATGAAAAAAAAAAAAAAAAAAAAGACAAAATGACCAATGTCTAAGAGAGGAGTTAACTAGCAAACAATATATAATGGCATATAAAGTGCTAGCAGGTAAAAGAAATGACGAGGCACTGGCATTTTTACTTGCTCTTGTTTTAATTGCTTTTAAGAGAGGGAATGTTTATCGATGATAAATAACATAATATATTCTTTAACTAGGTATGTTTGTAATACATATCATCACATACTCTTAAAAACGAATAATGTTCTCACCCTCATTGCTATATTGCAATGATTTTTACGCTATGCATAACCTGAAGTACTGGTTTTGGTTTGCAGTAATATGGAAAAAAAAGGTTAAAAAACAAAATTGACCTCTTAATATCTCATATGGGAAAAGATAAACATATTGCAAGTAAGCAGAGAAACAAAGATATATATGCAAAGCTGAGTTTGAGAGATAAGTACAAATAATCATTAAATTATTATCACTAATATCTATTAAGTTTTGAGAAACTGAAACTTTTTCCATGGGTATTAGGATGTCAATTTCATATATTGTGAAACAAATCTAATTATGTCATGTTCTGTATGGATAAAATGCCTCCGCTTATAGAACGGTATTTGATTTCTTAAAGATTAATGCGTATTTTTGTAACAAAGGCCGAATCTATAGTTTTACAAACTGCTTAAGTTAGTCTCTAACCTCCAACAATCCATATTCTTAGAATTTAAAATAGTAAAACATTTTATTTGGAAGGATTAGTAAAACACTAAAGAATTGAAGTTAGTCTTTGTGGTCTCAATTCCCTTATTAAAAAATAAAGATAATCGCACTTTTTTCTCTCTTTTTCATGTTAATCAAACTCTTTTAGCAGTGGAATTAAGAATTGAGGCTCTCAATTCACAAAAGAACCTCTTCCCTCTTTTTTACAGCTTCATGTAAAAGCTCCTTTATCTCTTCCAAACTTAATATTGTAGTCTGGTTCATTTTTGTTGCAACTTTTTAGAGAGAGAAATTTCCTGTAGTATGAATAGATTTATATCATGCTACTGTTCTTAGTTATTAGATTTGTTTGGGATCTAAATAGCATTTTGTCCTTCTAATAACAAACGTCTTCTTTTTTTTAAATTATTTTGACAGTAAGAGATGGAGTAAAAGAAATTATTTTTATTTATTGATCTCCGAGATAATTCACTTCTTCCACTTCAAGCTCGAGTATTAAAAATTACAAAACTACAATTAGCCTTTTCTCTTTCAAAATAAATTATTTTTTAATATTTTTAAGAAAGTTAATTATGCACTACTTTTTTTAATAATTTACTAATGACTTTTGGACATAGGAATTAATATTATTCAAGTTAGATCAAGTTAATCAGGTTAAGAATTGGGTTCAAGCATCATTCATAAATTTAGAATAAGGTTTGCTCTAAATGCAAGACAATGTAGACCAAATTATCTTCTAAGCCTAATGTTTGGATTCATTTCATATTCACCCCGTAGATAAAAGTTGCATTCATCCATCTAAGCCTTTAGAAAAGTTTTCATGCATCACGTGCAGTGCAGGACGCATGCATTACACATGATAATTAAAAATATCTTTGGTCATGCCCAGCTATACATGTGCATGATCAATCATCTTGAAAAAAATAAATAAAAAGAACATAAAGTAATAGGGGGCTAAACAATAAATTATGTCAACCTTTGAGCAAAGCTTAATGCAAGTATTGCATGCGTATGGAATAAGTGAAGATGTTATGGAAGCATTAACTAGAGATTACTTACCCCTCTTCAACTCATGAGGTCAGCTATGGCACCTGCTTAAAGGTTATCATGGAAAACTAATGCAGATGGCATGATGGCTCATGTCATGAGTCATGCAATAGACCGAGAGGGCCGTGGGCCATTGCAAATCAAAATCCTATAGGTGGGGTCCAGCAAAATATAGCACGCAGCATGCATCAAGGAAAAGACTTTGTACATTGCCTTCGGTGCAGCAAATTCTACGTGGGCTGCACCATTCCTTTTTATTGGTCCACATACGCACGATATCCATTAAAAATGTTAAGACAACTTTACGACATCCCGAGAGAAAAACTTACGACACCCTAGTTTTAAGCTTACGACATCGTAGTTATAAAATTAAGACACCTGTTGAGAAAGCAAAAAAAACTTACGACATCCTAGTTTTAAATTTAAGACACCCTAGTTTTAAACTTAAGACACCCGTTCAGAAAAAGGTATCTGTACACAAATTCAAAAAAAAAAGTCTGTGTGCATTAATACCCGTTCACTTGTTTTTGGAATTTGTGTACAAACACCTTTTCTAAACGATATCTTAAGTTTAAAACTAGGGTATCGTAAGTTTAAAATTAGGATGTCGTAAGTTTTTTTTTTTGCTTTCTGAACGGATGTCTTAATATTATAACTACGGTGTCGTAAGTTTAAAACTAGGGTGTCGTAAGTTTTTTTTGCTTTTGTCTTAATTTTGATGTGACGTACATTAATACAAGCTTTTTTTTGGAATTTGTGTATAGACGAATGGGTCGGGTGTCATAAGATTAAAGTTTTCTTAATGGGTGTCTTAGTTTTATAATTATGTGTTGTAAGTTTTAAGGGTGTAAAGTTTTTTTTGCTTTGTTAATCAGTGTCTTAATTTTGACGTGACATGCATTAATATTCGTTCAGTTTTTTTGGAATATGTATAGACATTTTTTTAAAAAGTATCGTAATTTTATAATTACGGTATCGTAAGTTTAAAAATGGGGTGTCATAAATTTTTTTGCTTTATCTTAACTTTATTACTACGGTGTCGTAAGCTTAAAACTAGAGTGTCGTAAGCTTTTTCCTCAGTATGTCGTAAAGTTATCTTAACATTTTTTAATGGATGTCATATATATGGACAAATAAAAGAAAATGATGCAGTTCATGTAAGACTTGCTGTACCGAAGACGATGTACAAAGCCTTTTCCATCAATCATTTTGGACTCGCATATTGGTTGTTGATCAAGAAATCGCAACCATCCAAACTTAACGCGTGTTTTATTCTTTTTTTCTCTCTCTCTCTTTTCAACGACAGGATTCCGCACATTGAGTGCATCACGGCCATCTATTTTTCTTGTGGGCCCACACAAAGTAAAAGGCATCGGTCAAGCTGAGCCGTCCATCTACATTGATTTCCGGTTGGAAGCCTTGCCACGCTGACTAATTTGTCTCAAGTGGGGCCCACACAATAGTTTCGTGATCGTGTGTGCTTCTTGAGCTAGCGCCTAGCCCTGTTGGGCAGATCAGAACCGTCCAACTGCTTATTCTTCAGCTCAGACTGCATCAAATGTAGGTGGGGTCATATATATATATATATATATATATAAGAGGTGGGCCCCCTACCCCCTCTTTTGCACGTTTGCTTTGCACGTGCACTATCAAGTTTGTGTTTATTCACACGTAGGGATGGCAGCGGTCCGAAATGATTCAAATTAAATGATTTATACCGATCCTTATTTTTGTTACAAAAAATATTCGTATTTTTTAGTTGGTTAAGGCGTTATAATTAAGATAAAGTGCGCTGCATGTATACTATTCAGTTCTCTCTCTCTCCTTTCTTTTTTTTAACAGCATCATCTCAGTTTGTATTTAAACCCTAAGGTAGTGTTTGATAAAACAAATATTATCCATAGATAAATGTATAGGATAGAGTTTATCCCCTGTATATTCCTAAGGATATCCCTTGGCTATCCCATTGATCATATCAAATGTAAAAAGATAAATCCATAGGATAAATTTTTTTTACTCTTATTTGAAGGGATAACAAGCTATTCCTGCATTCTCTAGGGAATAAGTTGAGGGGATATCCCATGGTTAACTATGGTTAATCATGGGATATCCCTTTGGTTAACTTTATTTCCAGCTATCCCTTAGGTAGTGTTTGATATGAAAATGTTATCCATGGATAAGTGTACGGAATAGAATTTATCCCCTGGCTATCCCTAGGAATATCCCTTGGCTATCTCATGATCATATCAAATGCAAAAAGGTAAATCCATGGGATAACCTTTTTTTACTCTTATTTGGAGGATAACCAGCTATTCCTGCATTCTCTAGGGAATAAATTGAGGGGATATCCCATGGTTAACCATGGTTAACCATAGATTATCCCTTTGGTTAACTTTATTCCCTGCTATCCCTTATAGTTATGGCTTTTGGAAATAAGAGGGGATATCCTCTGGATATCCTCTGGATATCCCCTCTATCCCTATTTCAAACACTACCTTATAGTTATGGTTTTTGAGAATAAGAAGGGATATCCCTTCTTATCCCCTATTTCAAACACTACCTAAAATGATAGGGAGAGAAAAAAAAAGGGATAAAGATGAAACTGTACAACATTGCATCAGTATACTCTACCTAAGTTTTATTCTATTACCATACCGTTAGAAGGAGATTAATAGCGTCCATGTCACCCACCAAAGCTTGCATCAGTTGCTTCTGGGATGTCAGTCACCAACCTATAAACAAATTAAAATAACCAATAAAACGATATTTAACTACCTGCTCCAATACATATGTTAACGATATCATAGTGTATAAAGTTGCACCGATCATGATAAAAATATACATGGACATGGTTATAGTTATTTTCTTATATACATGCAACAAAGGTACTTGATTAGTACCTTACTGAAGTCCTGCAATACAACATCATCATTTACTCAATTCTCACAATACAACCTCATCATGCACTCAATTATCACATGCATGGCTGATTAATAGTGTGATCAAGCAACACATGCATCATTCCAAGTGAAACTTTCTATAATATAGCAACAGTCAATATTGTAATTAAGAAATTCAGAGAAAAATTTTCAAATCAAAAGCTAACCCAAATCTCTCTCTCTCTCTCTCTCTCTCTCTCTCTCTCTCTCTCTATATATATATATATATATATATATATATATATATATATATATTATACATGCACATGCATGTACATACTTTCATGCATGTGTATGTATATATTTTTGCATGCTTACATATATAAACATGTGTGCGCGTGCATGTGTTTACATAAAATGCATGTATATGTGCATGCTCGTTTACGAGCACCTGCAAGTTTTTCACATAGATGTATGCTTATGTGCATGCTTGCAGTATGCATAGCACGTAAATTTAGAGTACGTAGCATCAAAAAGTCCATGCCACCATGGTGGTTCTCACAATGCTTTGGGAAACGCATCGGGTTGGATATCGTTAAGTTTTATTTCATTCATTACCTTAATATATATATTAGTCATTCCAATACATTATCATGATCTATTTAATGGATATTTGAAATCATTTAATTAGGAAAAGAGGTTGGTTCAGTACTGGAAGGAACTCCCCTCTCATACTTGGGAGGGCGAGGTTCAAGTCCTGCATGGGGTCTAGTTTAAGGTTGCCTCTTAAACTTTGATGACAAAATGTAGCTAGTGATAGAAGCATTTTTTCACCTCAGCTAATTTACATATGGGTTCACAAGTCACACCTCAACAAGTTCCTAACTAGAGCCATACCCTTCGTAACAGGAACAAATTTAGTTCATAAAAGTAAAACTCCATAATCATGTGAAAATAACTAATGAGAATGACAAATCTGCAGATGAATCAAACATTGACTTTATGCCCTAGTAACTTAAAAGATATTTCTTATTTCCAAAGTATCCATATCATGAAAAAGAAAAAAAAGAAAGAAAGAAGAAATTAACATGCATATAACTAGCCAGTTGAATCATAGGGGAACACTTGTATTTTAACGAGCCAAAAACACCAAGGTAATTAAAATGTATTACTGATTTCACTTTTGGTTAAAGTGAGGTTTAAGGGGTTAAGTTATGTGGAAGTTAAGCTATAATGAATTTCTATTTTGTAATTGAGTTTAGCTTATTTTCAAGGACTACTGTGATTATTATTTTTTGGTGAATTGCTATGGTGAATATATAAGATAAATGCATTAAATAGTTTGCAAGCACAATATTCTTCTACATATTCTTATTAAAAGATCAAGGGTCACTCAGACGCACAACATTTAGCTTCTACCCATAAAGATTTGTCCTCTTATTCATCCCTCTGAGACTTGGTAGTTCAATCAGCATCATATAATTTTGCTCCCTAAACAGAATTTACGTAACTATATCTTGAGAGGTTAAGGAAATGAATTAGTATTTATAAAAGAATCAAGCAACTCCCTTTTTTTTTTATCTATGCACAAAAAGATGTATTTATAGATGTGTATATGCACGTTGATGTGCATGCATGGCATTGATGCTTCTAATGAGAAATAAAAAAGTTTTAAGTTAAATTTTTAACTGTCCAAAATGACATGTAGATAATTTTCTTCAAAACTCTAATATGCACTACAGTAAAAATTAAAAATAGCAACTCTTTTTTACCGGCGCTTTAAAAAGCGTCGAAACTTTAACCTATTTTTCCTTTAAAGCATTTAAAAAATTAAATAGGCTTTAACCTATTTAATGCCCCAACCCCTCCCTGGGTGCCTCCCCCCCGCCATCTAGAAACCACCCGCCCCACCTCCACACACCCCCCCCCCCCCCTCGCCCCCCCCCCTCCCCTGACCAAAAACGCCAGTGCCCTAGCCCCCCCTGCCAGTGCCCTAGCCCCCTCGAGTCTCTCCCGTCAGCCGCCTCGCCTTCTCCTCCTCTTCCTCCTCTCTAAGCTCCTTCTCCACCCCCTCTCCGCCTTGCCCTTCTCCTGCCATACAAATGAGGGAAGGAGAAGAAGTCGTAGTCTAATCGTCTATCCACATCTTCTAACATATTGTTACGCGCGACTTGCAAGGTTTTTGGATCGAGCCACGTTTATCGAATCCGACAAAGAAGTCAACCTCCGAGATCGATCGGTCCCCCGGGACCCCTGGCGGCTCTGCACCATCACCCAAGTGGAAGAGGTGAAGTGCGTCCTCCGGCTGATCCCCATTTGGCTGACAACCATCCTCTACTCCGTCGTCTTCACCCAAATGGCCTCCCTCTTCGTCGAACAGGGGGACGCCATGAACACCTGTTAGGGTTTAGACCTGTGATTAATAGCAATGGGATTCCCTGTTGAACAAGAACTAGAACTAAGGATTCCTAATCCTGTTAGGTTTAGACCTTGATGAATAGCAATGGGATTCCCCGTTCAACAAGAACTAGAACTAAGGATTCCAATCCTGTTAGGTTTAGACCTTGATGAATAGCAATGGGATTCCCCGTTCAACAAGAACTAGAACTAAGGATTTCTAATCCTGTTAGGTTTACTTCTTGAAAAGGAGGAAGATGGGGAGGAGAAAGAAAGGGCTGCCGCCCTATGATGAGAGAAGGGAATTTTTTGGGAGAAAAGAATCTGTTCTCTATTCCATCCAAACCCTAGAGACTAGAGTTTAAATACATCCACGAAGTGGGCCAGGCCCAGACTCAACAAAAAACTCCCATGGACTAAACCAATGAGATTAAACTAATCCCCAAGCCCGTGTACACCCGTGACTTGATTTAATCTCAACCCTTGGACTCAAACCCAGCCCAATACAAGTTAGCCCACCTGGGCCTTGATAGCACCACACCAGGCCCAACAATCTCCACCTTGGTGCTTTCAAGGCCTCAGCACGTCCACTGTGTCCATCAGCTTTAACAACGAAATACACTTTTGAAAACTGTCCCGTGGAAGAACCTTAGTCAGTGCATCTGCTGGATTTTCTTTGGTGTATACCTTCACCAGCTCCACCTCACCATCTTCCACCAGCTCTCTGATCCTGTGGTATCTGAGGTCAATGTGCTTCGTCCTGGCATGATAGACTGCATTCTGCGCAAGCATCAGAGCACTCTGGCTGTCACTATGCACCTGGACAACCTTCTGATCAAGTCCCATCTCCAGCATCAAGCCCTTCAGCCAAAGAGCTTCCTTTGCTGCCTCTGTGATACCTATGTATTCTGCCTCCGTGGTAGATAAGGCTGTGATGGGCTGCAGACATGATCTCCACGATACTGGACCACCAAACAGGCTGAACACAAAGCCTGTTGTGGATCTCCTAGTGTCCACATCTCCACCAAAGTCTGCATCCACATACCCATATAACTGCCCACGAGCCTCCTTGGATAAGTTGGATCTCTCAGCATCTTCTTGCTGTCCATAGCAAATACCAACCCCAACTGTACCTACCAAGTACCTGAAGATTCCCTTCAGTGCTCGCCAGTGCTCCCTACCAGGCTGCGCCATGAACCTGCTCACCTGGCTCACTGCATGGGCTATGTCTGGCCTACAACATACCATGGCATACATAAGGCTCCCAACACCAGAAGCATATGGTACCTTCTCCATCTCCTGAGCCTCCACCTCAGTCTGTGGTGACATGGTCTTCGATAAGGAAAAATGTGCTGCCAAAGGTAGTGCTGTCGGTTTGGCATCCTTCATCCCATATCGCTCCAGAATCTTTTAATGTAGCCACCCTGACTCAGATGCAGCACACCTTGGATCTATCTCTGATGATTTCCATCCCTAGGATCTTCCTGGCTGGCCCCAGATCCTTCATCTCAAACTCCCGAGACAAAGCTATCTTCAGTTCCTGTACAGCCTTCTACTCTTGCATGCTATCAGCATGTCATCTACATACAAGAGTAAGTACATCCTAGACCCATCATCCAGAGATTTAACATACACACAAGAATCATACTCACACCTGGAAAGTCCAATGCTCCTAACATAAGTGTCAAATCTCTTGTACCACTGCCTCGGCGACTGCTTCAGCCCATACAGAGATTTCTTCAGCAAACAGACTTTCCCATCTGATCTTGGTTCTCTAAACCCTGGTGGCTGCTCCATGTAGATGCTCTCCTCCAAATGACCATGGAGGAATGCTGTCTTCACATCCATCTGCTCCAGCTCCAAGTCCTGAGCTGCTACAATACTCAATAATAGTCTGATGGAAGTGTGCCTGACAACTGGAGAAAATATCTCACCATAATCGATGCCTTCTTTCTGAGAGTATCCTTTGGCCACTAGTCTTGCCTTATACCTGATACCCTCTTGTTCTGAAGCTCCTTCCTTGCGCTGATAAACCCATTTACAACCAATGGGTTTCTTTCCTTGTGGCAGCTGGACCACCTGCCACGTATTATTGCTGTGAAGAGACTGCATTTCCTCTGCCATAGCATGGATCCACCTATCTCTATCCTGACTTTCCATAGCCTCCTCATAGGTGAAAGGGTCTCCATTCGCTGTCACCAGGGCATATGACAACGAATCCTCAAAGCCGTATCGAACTGGTGGTCGCACGTTCCTCCTGGGCCTTTGCTGTGCGATCCCAGTATCAGTCCCCTGTCCAGCTGCATCCTGCTGAACTCCCTGGCTTCTACCCCCTCTGTCAGTCCTCTCCACCTGAATCTCAAATCCTCCTGGTCCACTAGCAAATGGCACAACTGTATAGGAGGTTGTCTGACTAGTGTTACCGTGTTCTACCTCCTGTAGTCCCTGCTGTGCATCCATGCCACTTCTGTTCTGGAGGATTGAGCTCTCATCAAAGGTTACATCTCTGCTGATGACAACCTTCTTCTCCAAGGGGTCCCATAGCCGATACCCCTTGACTCCTCGCGGGTAGCCTAGGAACACCATCTTCTTAGACCTGGCATCCAACTTACTCCGCTCCCCAGCTCCAACATGCACATATGCTGTGCATCCAAACACCCTTAGATGGTTTAGGCTTGTCTTCCTTCCAGACCATATCTCCTCTGGAATGTCTCCATCTAACCTGGTGTGCGGTGACCGATTGACCAAGTAGCTAGCTGCATCTACTGCGTCAACCCAGAACATCTTTGGAAGCCCTGCCTGCAGCCTTAAGCATCTTGCCTTTTCCAATAGTGTTCTGTTCATCCTCTCAGCCACCCCATTCTGTTGAGGAGTTCCCATCACCGAGAAGTGCCTTCTGATGCCCCACTCCTCACAAAAAATCTGGAACTCCCTGCTGGTGTATTCCCCGCCATTATCAGACCTCAGACACTTCACACTTTTACCCTGCTCCTTCTCCACCTCAGCCTTCCAGATTTTGAACTTGGTGAAGACCTCTGATTTCTCCTTCATAAAGTAGATCCACAGCTTCCTTGAGAAATCATCTATCAGGGTCATAAAGTATCTGGCCCCATTCCTTGCAGAAACTGGGGCTGGTCCCCAGACATCTGTGTGTACTAACTCCAGGGGTTCAGCACTCCTAGCTGTGCTGACTGAGAACTGTACTCTCCTCTGCTTTCCCATCTGACAAGGCTCACAGATCTCCATATCTCCGCTACTCAAGTCTGGAAGCAGACCTCTCTTGCTCAGTTCTTTCATCCCCTTGTCTCCCATGTGGCCCAGGCGGTAATGCCACATCCTGTACACATCCCGGGGATCTTGCTCCACAGCTGCCACCTCAGATTTCACAGTCATCACAGAGCCCTCCATCTTGTATAGATTATTTTCCAGCCTCCTCCCTCTCATCACCACCATGGCTCCATTGGAGATGTTCAGAACTCCACTCCTGGCACGACTGCTGAAGCTGTATCCAGTCCGCTCCAAGTACCCCAGTGATACCAGATTCTTCTTGAGTTCTGGAACATGCTTCACACTGGTAAGAGTGCGCACCATACCATCAAACATCCTCACCCTCACTGTGCCAATACCTGCCACCTTGCAAGGGTGATTATCTCCAAGAGTCACATTCCCCTCCTCAACCTCTGTGTAAGTACTGAACCACGACCGGTTGGGAGTGTAATGATGAGAACAGGCTGAATCCAAGGTCCACATCTCTGTGCTGTGCCTGTGATCATCTGATACAACCAAGAGATCATCCTCCACCTCCTGATCTGCAACTGTACTCACAGACTCAGATCCTCCTTTTTCTCCCTTCTGATTTTTCCACTTAGGACAATTCTTCTTAAAATGTCCTACCTCTCCACACTTATAGCACTTCAGCTCTCTCTTGCCTTTCCTGGACTTTGATCGTCCTCCAGACTTACTTCTGTCCCTGCCCCTACCTCTGCCTGTCCTTTCCCCAACTGATAGACCCTCCTGGGGAACAGCTTCCTTGGTCATCTTCTCCCTCTGCTCATTCGTCCGAAGCACCGAGACAATATCTTCATAAATTAATGTCTCCTTCCCATAGAGCAGTGTTGTGACCAATGAGTCATAAGACGTGGGCATTGAACATAAAAGCAGAAGTGCTTTATCTTCTTCCTCCATCTTGACCCCGACATTCAGAAGTTCATTGCTCATCTGGTCGAATATCTGGATGTGACCCAGCACATCTCCACCTTCTGACATCCGAAGGCTGTAGAGGCGCTTCTTCAACATCAACTTGTTGCACATATTCTTCCCATATAGAGGGTGTGCAACTTCGTCCAGAGTCCCTTCGGGGTCTTCTCCTCCAGCACTGAATAGAGGACTGAATCCGCCAGACAGCCCCTGATCATTGAACATGTCTTCTTCTCCAATGAAATCCACTGCTTGTCTGTCATCCCATCTGGCCTTTCCTCCAAAGCCAAATCTAAACCCTGCTGCACAAGGAGGTCCTCTACCCGGACTTTCCACATGGAGAAACTTCCCTTCCCATCAAACTTCTCAACCTCTATTTTTATGCTACTCCCCATGGCCAATTTCAAAAATAGCACAAAAATAAATTTTATAAAATAGAGAAGTACCTTGACGAGATTCTGTTGAAATTATTTCAACTCCTTGAAGGCCTCCAGATTACTCCTTGAACCAGGCTCTGATACCACTTGTTAGGGTTTAGACCTTGATTAATAGCAATGGGATTCCCGTTGAACAAGAACTAGAACTAAGGATTCCTAATCCTGTTAGGTTTAGACCTTGATGAATAGCAATGGGATTCCCCGTTCAACAAGAACTAGAACTAAGGATTCCAATCCTGTTAGGTTTAGACCTTGATGAATAGCAATGGGATTCCCCGTTCAACAAGAACTAGAACTAAGGATTTCTAATCCTGTTAGGTTTACTTCTTGAAAAAGGAGGAAGATGGGGAGGAGAAAGAAAGGGCTGCCGCCCTATGATGAGAGAAGGGAATTTTTGGGAGAAAAGAATCTGTTCTCTATTCCATCCAAACCCTAGAGACTAGAGTTTAAATACATCCACGAAGTGGGCCAGGCCCAGACTCAACAAAAAACTCCCATGGACTAAACCAATGAGATTAAACTAATCCCCAAGCCCGTGTACACCCGTGACTTGATTTAATCTCAACCCTTGGACTCAAACCCAGCCCAATACAAGTTAGCCCACCTGGGCCTTGATAGCACCACACTAGGCCCAACAACACCACCATCGCAGGCTTCAAGATCCCGCCGGCGAGCATGTCGGCCTTCGACATCCTCAGCGTGGCGTTCTTCATCCTCTTCTACCGCCAGCTCCTCAACCCCGTCGTGTCCAGACTCAGGAAGGACCCCAAGGGGCTCACCGAGCTGCAGCGCATGGGGGTCGGGCTCGTCATCGCCGTCGCGGCCATGGTGGCGGCCGGGACCGTGGAGGTGCTCAGGCTGAAGCACGTCTGCGAAGGCTGCAAGGACAAGAGCTCTCTGAGCATCCTGTGGCAGATCCCTCAGTACATGTTGATAGGAGCTTCCGAGGTGTTCATGTACGTGGGTCAGCTGGAGTTCTTCAACGGTCAGGCGCCGGACGGACTGAAGAGCTTCGGAAGCGCGCTTTGCATGACTTCGATCTCGCTGGGGAACTACGTCAGCAGTCTCCTGGTGACGATCGTGATGAAGATCAATTGTTAGCTAGAGAAATGTACTTGTCTTGCATTTAATGTTTATTGATCTTCTTCTTTTCTTCTTTGTCTTTTGAAATAGCGATTACCTTAATATGTTTATATTCTCGGGTTAAAAAACTCGAGCTTATTTGCACTGTTGATTGCTCTTGTTTCTCATTGCAGATACATGGATTTGTCAGACGAGATTGCGAGTGTCTTGATTCCCCCGCTACAGGTAAGCGCTTCCCTTTTTAAAAGCTATGTGCTTGTACTTGAAGTGCCAAAAATATGATCTTGGGATGGATGGCTTGTGAGAACTAATGGTGCATTCCTGAGTAGTTTTGAAGCTGATGCTTTGCCAAGTTTGTTAATTTGTTCGAAAAGTACAGGCATTTCATGGTTGATCATTAGTTGGATTGTTTTTCTTGACTGCTTTCGTGAATAGAAACTTCATTTGTCTGAGTTTTTGGAAGCTGTTTGATGATTGCCAAAGGCTTTCTTCTTTTGGAAATAGGAAGTGGAAATGGCACCCTGATGGGAATTTTGCATAGGAGTGGCGGGCAAGGATTTTGTTTGAATAACTTGGTGAAGGATTTGTTAACAGAAAAAAAAACATTTTTTGATAAATTATTTGATTCATATGTTTTGTATTCTTACAAGGATGTGAGCTTCGTTGTTATGAGAGATTATCTTATAATCATTATGCAATTGGTTTGACACAGTATAGTTTGCATTTTGCAATAATCACTACTACTACTTCTTCTTCTTCTTTTTATGTGGAATGTAGCAAGTTAAAAGATCTCTTTCCAACAAGTCCTTAAGAAGAATGTGTAATTTCTATGTGGTTGTTCTTGCTTTCTCCACTCTTTCCTCGCTTTCCTTTCTCAGTGGAATTTTTGGACAAATAAAGCCATTGGTTAAACGTTGACATGGTTCATCCTTTCATTTCCCCTGCAATGCGTATTGTTTGAAGTTGACACATTTTTATGGTTCTTGATATATGCAGAGGGTCCAGTCATCCAGAATTTTAAGGTTTACTCAGGGATTTTTCTGGCATTTACTCCATCTGATAGTCAGCGTCATGCATCTTGGCTCTTATCTGATTAAAGTACTAAAGTACTATATGATTTCAAGTGGGCTACTACGGAAGTATCAAAATCTTGAATTAAACAAACTCCAATACCTGGCAATTGTGGTAGATAGTGAAGAAGCTAAAAACATTACAAAGATCAAGCAGCTTTTAAGCTGGTTGTCAGCTATTGGCATGAAGTATTTAATCCTTTATGACAAGGAAGGTAAGCATGTGAAGTCATACCTTTTCAACAAAGGTCATCAACTCTTCAAGGCTTAATGAATGTTTTTAGATTGCACAATATTCACTACTATTTTGGTTACAGTGTTCTATGAATTCTGCAAAATATAGATAGAAAAATGCAGATTGGCTCACAATAAAGCAGCAGATTATGCCATATGATGGATCACTGCTGCCTATGATGTGACTTATAAGTGTATATTCTTTATTATAATAGCATCCAACGTTTTTGTTTTCTTATTGGACAGGGGACATTTCAGCTAAGTTTGTCTTGAAACAGCTGTGCTACTTCTATTTGCTCCATTTTCTTTTCATAACCTAATAATTGCATTGCCTTGTATTTTGTGCATTGTTCTTTGGTTGCATTCATGTTTTGTCATTTCTTAACTTGGATACTGGTGATGATTACATTTTTGGCAGGCTTGAGGTTTCTTGGAGCTATTGTCAACCTGATTTATTTCCTCTTGCTCACCTAGTTGGAAGTTTGGGACTCACATCTTTAACCTTGATGTACTCTTATGACCATTGCAGTTCAGGCTGATAAGGCCTGATATGCATTGTTGACTGAAAAGCAAGCTCATCAGCTGATTGAATTATTGAGACTAGGATGTTTTGTGATTTGTATAGGATTAGCTTAGTCAAAATTCATTCAAAGTATGGTTCATGCAAAGTTATTTAGGTTTCATAGGCATCTAGATGTCATATGTTAAAGTTGAACTTGAATCATGTTGGCCAAGTTTGATTTTCCTAGAAGTATCAATAGAGGCCATACTGACAAAATGCATCACACTAGCTCTTAAAAGTGTTTATATTGATTAAAAATTTTTAAATTTAAATTGGAAATAATTTAACTATGGCATAAAGGTACACTCAAGCATTATGGTCAATTCGAGGGTTGACCAACATTGCTGGTGAATTTGGATTGAGATTAGTAATTGGTCAATGAGTAGAATTGGAGCGGTTAGTGAAATCCTTAAATTGAGTGGATGACCTTCTAGGTTAGAAGGCAACCATCTTTTTCAATTGCATTTCTTACTACAGGGCTTCACATAAATCACCAGAGCCAACTTAACTTTGATATAAGGAAGACCTTGCTGGTACTAAGCAAGTCGGTATGCCTCATCATCTAACAATTCACCCCTTGCAATAAATTTAGTGAATCATTGATAATGTTCGGCCAAAGTGAGGGTTCCTTGCTTAAGTTAGAAAAGTTTTTCATAGATTTATTGGCCACAGTTTTTAGATTAATTTGTACGGACACTGCCTATGATGGGAGTTCCTATATCAAATGACACTAACAGTTCCAGTCCTGTTTCTCGTCGATCTGGTAGCAAAAATGTTTTTGCTTTGCTTGGTAACTGAACATCACAATTTCTCTTCTTTTTCATGAGTTCCATTTTCAAGTTCATTAAACTTTATAGGAATGCTGCAGATTCTAATGAACTTGGAGTTACTAGCGGCAGAGAGAAAAATGAGATGAGGAATGGAAGTTTACTGATGCATATTACTGCAATCATACCATCACCAATCCTCTTATGGAGATTCAAAGTCATTTCTTTTCCTTCTGAAAATATCTTGATATATTTTAGTACTATATCATGGCATCTTAGTATCAAAGCTTTAGAAATACAATATTCTATGAAAAATATACAAAAGGAAAATGTTGGAGGTTGGCAGCTCAAAAGAAGAATGTGGATATCCTCCCTGCATATGTTTGTATTTGCACATTGCCAGTCCAATTTTTTTGTAGTTAACTTTTTGCAATAAACATTTCAGGTAATATTGTTCCTTATATGGGGTATCAGTTGTTGCAGGTTAGTTCTACTGCATTTCCTATGAATTGTACATAAGTCTTGAAATTCCTTCCCCCCCCCCCCCCCACCCCACCACCGCCACACAAAAAAAAAAAGAAAAAAAGAAAAAGAAGTAATGACATGTGATCTACATCATTATTCTTAGATGGGCATATTTCATGAAGTTGCAGATTGGCTGGAGCTCTGTTATGAGAATGAGTGCAAACGTTCGAGATTTATTTCTTTATGAGGCCTTTTTGTATTATAACCCTCTTCTCCTTGTGGCAAGTGTTATTTCAGTTTATAATGGTCTATTGACATGTTTGGTATTTGTCTCTATTTAATTCTTGACCTTCTTAATGCATGTAAACTTTATATCTTTGTTGGTGCAGGCTTTGATGGTTTGGCTTTGGGGTGTGAATTTATGGGTTTTTGCTCTATCATCAGTGAACTATTCAAAAATATTTAATCTAGACCACACTTATCGAACACATTGGGAGATATGGAAGGTATTGCCGTTAGAGTATATCAGATTATTAGGTACATTTTTCATTACCTATTTTGTCTTCTTTTGAGGACACAAGCAGATAGCAGGATGCTTCTGCATTCCAGTTTTTTCTGAGTGTAATGTAACACTAGATTTGGTTCTTGATACCAAACTAGCAGTACTCCTGAAAATTTTAGTTCTAATCTTCTAAAATCGATCAACGTGAAACCTGTGGGCTTATTTGTTGCTTAGATGTTTTTAAGATGGCTTTTTTTTCCTGATTCTATCATTATATGATATCAATATCTATAATTCTATTACTTCTAAACAAGGTTTGTCATACCAAGAAGTATTGGACTTGTATGGTTCGGTACGAGATGTATAATACCAAACCAGCAGTGTACTAATCAAGTGAATTAGAATGCTCTACCCCATGAACTGCTCGATACCTAGCCGAATTGGGTGGTTCGGTACAGTACGAGCAGTTCAATATGGTTTAGGGTCGGTTTGAGGCAGTTCAGGGCGATACAGAGCAGTTTGACCCCGATACCAAATCGAACCACCAAACCATGCCAGTTCTAGGCCAGTTTGGTATGGTTCATCCTTGCTTTGGAAGTTCTTTTAAGAAATCTTCTTGATGATGGTGTATAATTGTCAAATGAATGTGCAACAAGATTGTTGTTCTAAGAGCTAAAATAATATAATTAGAGATTGCTTATTCAATGTAGGGCATTTACAGTTTTTCCACTTAATTTATTTATCTTTGAACAGAATGATTATCTTATTGTATCTTACAATTTGCATATCTAATGCACAATAATCTAACATCCAAACTTTACAATTCCTTGTTTGGTGCATCTGGTCCATCCGTTATACAAACCACTAATTACAGCTACAATTACTTTAACAAATCAAATTTTTATAGTTAATTTTTGAATGAATGCTTGCACACAGAAGTTATTGAATTTTTAAAGATTTTATTATTACTCCTGCTAAAGTTATTTATAATGGATGATGGAAAATTCCTTTTAAGTGGATATCAGGATTCTTTTATCCTCCTTACTCAAAACATGTTAGTTCGATGTATCAATTGTTCACCTTTTTTTCCTACATATTACAGGCATCATTTTTCATTTTAATTTGTGTATATTGAGAGAGATGGTGTTGTATTTGTATTTTCATTTATGTGATGCCAAAGATTAATTTTATGTTGTTCTTAAACAGTGCGCTTCATGGATGACCATCATGGTATCAACCAGCATGACAGCTTACCTTCACCTCTATTCACATGGAGAGGTGTCCTTCGCTGCATCACAACCAGTGTAATATCAGTCCTCTAATGATAGCTGATTGTTTTTTTTTTTTTTTTTGGCTCCACGAATTTGATCCTCCTGCATTGCTGAACTATTCTTGAGAATGTACTTATTTTAGTAGTGTAATGTGGTTTAAACATTCAAACATGCATTGGCTGTCAGATCTGATCTGGATCTAAAAATAATAATCTGTTCATAGCTCCTGAATCTAGCAATATTACTTGTTTTAACTTATGCCAAATTTATGCATGTAACAGGATCATATTAAAACTATAATGTCTTATTCCAATTATGTGAGCTGAGAACTGTAAATATTATCTTAATTATTCTTATCAAGGACAATCTCTGGTGTTACTGAAAGCTTTTCAAATATTTTCCTACAACTAACATCTATTTTCACTCAGATCTTCCTCTCTGCTTTCATTATCTTTGTCATAGACTCTGGGCATCTCTCCTTGGTATTCTATTTATCTTTGTTGCACATGCTCATCCCATCTCAATCAGTTCCCTGTTATTTTTTTATTCAACCAGTGCAACCCTTATGCCTCTTCAGACATCACTGTTACTTATCTTAAACTTTGGCATGCAACTCTTATGATATTTAGCTAACATCATGGGCTATGCTGAATTTAAGATTCTAGGAGGAAATTGATTCCTCTTCAATTCCTTAAGTTTCAAGTAAAATTAGTTGGTAATTCATTATCCATCTTTTGCTTGAAGAAATGATTTAGTCCTTTTTTTTTTGAGCTTTTTGTATGTATGGTTGGTGTTCTCCCAGGTTCATATCGAGTTAGTCAACTCAACTCAACTCATCTAAGCCTTTTCCCAACTACATGGGGTCAATAGGTTCATATTGAGTTAGTGCTGGACAATAAATAACACTTTGACCTTGGCATAAATATGTGGAGCAAAATGTGTTTTAATGTGAAAATAGGCAAACTACTCTGATTGGAGTAATAAGAGGAAGATATCCATTGCATAAAAGTTAAAAAATACTTCATTTGTTTGGAAAGGCTAGGAGGAGATACTGTTGATAAAGATTAATCAAGTTAGGGAATACTGCAGCTGTATATAAACCAAAGCATATTTTTTATGGAAGTATTTTGACAGAAGCAAGATTATTGTACTATGTATTAGGAAAAAAGTAATCTTTACTACCTGAGTTTCTTAATATATTAGTAATCTGCTTGTATTGTAGTTTGTTCTTCCAGAAGGTTTGGGGTGTGGGCTGGCGTGTGTGTGGGGGGGGGGGGGTTGGGGGCGGGGGGTGTCGTGGGCTGAACGGGGGTTTGGGCTGGGCTCGTGGGTTGGGTTTTGTGGGCGGGGGGGGGGGGTTGGGCTGGGGCGTGGGTTGGGTTTTGGGGGCGGGGTGGGGGGGGTTGCGGGTCGTGGGGTGTGGCGGGGTGGGCTGGGCGGGGCGCGGGGGGTGGGGGGGTGGGGGGGGGGGGGGGGGGGGGGTTTGGGCTGGGCGCGTGGGTTGGGTTTTGGGGGCGGCGTGGGGGGGGGTGTTGCGGGTCGTGGGGGTGTGGCGGGGTGGGCTGGGCGGGCGTGAGGGGGGGGGGGGGGTTTGGGCTGGGCGCATGGGTTGGGTTTTGGAGGAGGGGGGGGGGGGGAAACATTGCCGACGCTTTAAAAAGCGTCGGCAGTTTTATCGACGCTTTAAAAAGCGTCGGCAAACTTCTTCTCCACCCCCTTCCTAACAACGCTTTTAAAAGTGTCAAAAGGCTATATCCCGACGCTAAAAAGCGTCGGAAAATAACTTTAAAAGCGTCGTTAGCCTTTGCATTTACTGTAGTGTATGATGCTTAAAATGATGATCATAAAAAGTTGACAATAAAGTCTACAAACTATATATTTGAAAACCATGCATGTGCTTTCTTTAATCGTGTAGAGAAATCAATAACATTAAACTTTTAATGAATTGCTCATGATATCACAACATTGTAGAATGAAAGATGGGCATGATTTAGCTATTTGCACTCACGAAGAGATAACAATCAAGTTTTGAATGAAACCAAATATATACGGAGGCCAAGCTTTGGCTTCAAATGATAATAATGTTTCTATCATGTAAAATTTAGCCTCATGTTTATATAGTTAACATTTGTAAGCAACTTGATATATTATTGCTTGTCAATGCTATCAATCTTATACAGTACTATTAGCCCAATCTGTTATGGCACTATACTAGTACTTTAGTTTAATTCTTTCTTTGAATGAAAAAACTTACTTATTAGAAATTACAATAATTATGTATGTCACAAATAAGTTTTTTTGTTTCTTTATAAAAGGATACATCAAATATATATGCCCTAGATAATATTGACCTTTAATGGTCTAATTTTAAATAAAATATAAAAATTAGAATTCAAATAAATCTTGGCCACCTGTTATCAAGAAAGTTTAGTATTCTCTTTATCAACAAAAATATGTTGCTGAAATAAATGTGAAATTAGAATTGATAATTTACTACCATAAGTATGTAAAAGTTTAAACTCACCAATGTAGGTACTCTCGATGCATTGGATTGCTTGGGCTTGGTGCATCAGGATCCACCATCACCTTAATTAAAAAATTACAATTAAATTGTACAACGTCAATCATTTAAGAAAAAAGACCACCATAACCATATGTATAAAATTTGAAGCTGAGATTTTTCAAGATTATTCATTTTACAACAATTTCATGAACATGATCTTCTCCATATATTAAGACATCAAATATTTTTGAGCTTTAACATATTTCCAAATTTTCAAATATTCAACTATAATCCCACAGATAATATATTACATCATTAAGGCTAATACCCATTAAATTATTATTAGTATTATATTATTATTATTATATATAATTTTATTATTTATTTAAATTATTATTTAATTAAATTAGATTTTTTAAACAAATATTCCAGATCTCCCAGCGAAAAAAAAAAGACTATATGTCTCTTCTTTAAGAATTTTTTAGAGGGATTGTTTTGTGTCCCTCTTTTCATAATTCTTTTCCCCTAAATATTTTGGATTAATGTAGGACATTTTTGGCATAAGTACAGAAATATAAATATTCATAGACAGCATGCATTAGAAAAAAAAATGATAACCAAAGAAATATTAATTAGATGAAACCTTAAGATGGCTTGGTAGAGTCCTGTGATTGTCTATGCTAAGATGATAATACTCATCCTGTGTTCTATATTATGCTTGCCTATGTATATTACAAACATAATAATCTGTAACTAAAGTGTTCTTGAAGAATGGATGGACTCAATGTGTCTCGGAAATCTTGTACTTATCAAGCAACAAGTTTCGCCTACAGATCATCATTTTTTGTTTCAAAAGAATATATTTAATCGTTGCAAAATTGGAATAGTAAGTTGGAAATCTATTGGAAATTTGCTAGTTGTTAGAAAAATAATTATTGGTAAAGTTGCACAAAACTACAACGAAGTACTGCTCTCTAAATAATTTTCCAATGTTTCCCCATGTCTTTCCCTTTCCCTTTTCTTGCTTTGAGAACTTTTCTAACCTCATTTAATTCTGACTTCCCATGTACGCATCATTTGTCAATTCACCTTAAGAATTCCAAGTATATATACGAAGGATCTAGCAGTAAAATATGTTAGAAATTTCCTTGCTTTTTTGTAATAACTCGGCTATATTGACCATATGGGAGATTTTCGGTTCACCTGGCATAAGACTAAGTTAAAATAACCTTAACTTTGCTTATTTAGAGGAGGGGGGAAAAAATCCAGGGATGATGCTGGGGTCCTCACTCCTAGAAAAATTGATTCGCTGGTTTGAATGTCATTTTATACTTAGTTGCTGAATTACTTTGACAGCCCTCCAATACACAGTTATACTTAAATATACTCAATTGTGCATGTTAACTTTGGCCCCATTTTTGACAAAAATATATACAGACAAGGACTAAAAACTCAATGGCAAACAAAACTCAGGGCTGAGAATAAATTTTCTGGTCACTAAAGATCCTCAAAATTAATTTGGTAAGAAATCCAAGGGATGGGACTTAATTTTGCAATGTTTAATAGACAAATTAATTATAGATGACTGAGTTGAAAATATATTTGAAATGACTGACTCACCATCTCTCTCTCACACACACACATGTACACATACACACACGCACTCACTCATACACACATGAAAATACCCATATAAACCTCAGCGGCAGGAGCTGTGAGAAGAGTACGTACGCCTGAGTTAATCATTTGTCACTTAACAATTGCTTCTAAGTTCTAGGAAAATTACTTCTACCTCATATAAGTCACTATAAAGGTAGAGTTGTCAAAAACTTGGCCAACTTGTACAGCTTGAGTCAGCAATTTCTCTCCTTTGCTGAGACTTGCGGTATCATATATCCAAGTTGGCTTCAAGTTACGCATTGGTGAAAGGTTATAACAGGCTTTATAATTAGCTTAACGGCCTAGCTGAGCTGAACTCATGAAGTACGTAGGAGAAACAATCCACTCAAAAGTCTTCGACTGCTATGGTAATTACTTACAAGGGTGTATAGCCTCCTTTGATCATGGATATGACTGATCTCGCATCGTTAGAATAAAAGATAACAGCAGCTAACGGAGATCAACATATCTCAACCCCAAGATCCTTCTGTCTCGGGGTGCATCAGCATTATCTCACCCTCGAGACCCTCATCGGTCTCGGGGTGGGATCACCATATCTCAACCCCGAGACCCCCCCAGTCTCGAAGTGCACCAGCATTATCTCACCCCCGAGACCCCCACCGGTCTCGAGGTGGGATCACCATATCTCGACCCCGAGACCCTCATCGGTCTCGGGGTGGGATCACCATATCTCGACCCGAGACCCCTTTCCGGTCTCGGGGTGCACCAGCATTATCTCACCCCCGAGACCCCACCGGTCTTAAGATGGGATCACCATATCTCGACCCCGAGACCCCTTACGGTCTCGGGGTGCACCAGCATTATCTCACCCCCAAGACCCCCCACCGGTCTTGGGGTGGGATCACCATATCTCGACTCCGAGACCCCCTTCCGGTCTCGGGGTGCACTAGCATTATCTCACCCACGAAACCCCCACCGGTCTCAAGGTGGGATCAACATATCTCGACCCCGAGATCCCCTTCCGGTCTCGGGGTGCACCAGCATTATCTCACCCCGAGACCCCACCGGTCTCGGGGTGGGATCACCATATCTCGACCCCGAGACCCCCTCTGGCCTCGGGGTACACCAGCATTATCTCACCCCGAGACCCCCACCGATCTCGAGGTGGGATCACCGTATCTCGACCCCGAGACCCCCTTCCGGTCTCGGGGTGCACCAGCATTATCTCACCCCAAAGACCCCCGCTGGCCTCGGGTGAGATCATTATCTCTCAACCCCGAAACCCCCTCCGGTCACGGGGTGTGCGGGCATCATCAACAATAAGCATGCGGACCAGCCCTCGAACCAAATGACAGCTCCAGGCCACCAGGCGTGCCCATGTGACTCTCCGTGCTTCACGGGATTCTCCGTGCGCCCGTGGCTGCTTGCGGCCATGCCTCATAACGGCGTATGGTGCACTGCATGTTCCTGTGCGTGACTGTGCCCTGTTACGGAGTACGACTCGCTACCACTTGCAACTGTGCGCGGTCATGTCAAGCAACGGCATGCACCAAATACAACTACGGCTGTTAGACACATGTAACACCATGTTGACAGGTATCGCGGGATGCCTCTGGTGCGCACAATGATGGTACGATGGTAATCTTCCAGAATAGTAAGACGGGATATTCGGACAAGTATAAAAACATACGCCCGCACTGTAAGTATGGATCCGAACTCTGATTTTCTAGCTTTCTTCCTCCTAGCAAAACCATGACTGCCTCAGCTCCTTTCCGCTGAGCAGTTCTTGTATGATCCCAAGTGACTGACTTGAGCGTCGGAGGGTCCCCACCGGAACAACCGGTCTCCGGGGACTTTCTTGCAGGGGTCCGAGGAGAAGGACGTCCGTCTTCCCCGGCGTTTGAAGAAGGTGACTTGGCGTCATCAGATTGGCGAGCCAGGAAGGGGGAAGAAGAAAAAGACATCGAACTAGCAGTCTACTTTCCCTCTCTTCAAGCTCTTGAAGCCATGGTGACGACCCGAACGAAGGGAGTTTCAGTCGGTTGCGCTGGGGGCAGCGCCGCGGGGCCGGTCCACCCGCGAAGGCCCCCCGGCTCTCGCAGCCAGTGTTCCGGAGCCGCTGCACCCCCGGGAGGCTGGGCCTTCTGCTCCTCAGGTCGATGTTCCCGCGCCTGCTCCGCAACAGCTCCAGGAAGATCAATTCACTACCCTGGCCACGCAAGTCCAGTCTTTGGCGGCGGCGGTTCAGGGCCTGTAGCACCAGCAGGCGGCGAAGTAGCAGCCGGAGCCGAATCCATCTGTCCCAGGGGTGGTGCAACCCAGCCAGCATTCCTCCCGGCGAAGATCGCCAGTTCCTGTGGATCACCACCATCGATCTCCGGCCAAGCCTCACCACCGCAAAGCCTCTAAGAGACATCGGTCTCCTTCTCGCCACGCTAGTGTCTCTCCTAAGCGGCGGCATGGGAAGGAGGCGGAGCGCCGCCGCCGGCATCGCCGTCCCCGTTCTTCGTCTTCCGAATCTTCGAGGGAGGGCTCCTATGATGGCCGGATGCCTCATCGAGCCGAGCATCGACTCGATGAGTATAATCAGAGGCTGGAGGAGCTTAGCCGTCAGATCACCCACCTGCCGGAAACAGACTACGACAGCGGCCTCCCTTGTCTCGCCGCATCATGGAGGAGCCCATCTCCACCAAGTTCTGCCTTCCCCAGCTAGATCCATACGACGGGACCACAGACCCCCTGGACCATTTGGAAAGCTATAAGGTACTCATGCAAGTCCAGGGGGCCACTGACTCGCTTATGTGCATTGCCTTCCTAGCCACCCTGAAGAAGGCTGCTCGAGCTTGGTACTCCTGTCTGCCGCCACGAAGCATCGATTCCTTCCGCCAGTTGGAGAGGGCTTTCTTGGCACATTTTGATGCCTGCCGGAAGATTCCAAGGGTGGTGGACAGTCTCTTCGCCGTCCAGCAGAAGAGCGGTGAGTCCCTGCGGGACTACGTCGCTCGGTTTAAAGAAGCAGCTCTAGAGGTCTACAACCTGGAAGACTCGGTGGCTACCTTGGCCTTGAAGCGGGGGCTCCGCCCGTCTCGCTTCGCATACTCTCTCGACAAGAAGCCACCGGGCTCTTACTCCAAGCTTCTGATCCGGGCCCAGAAGTACATCCGGGCAGACGAGGCCGACTTTTCCCGGTGCGAGGCTGGTGGGAATGTCCCCAAGAAGCCGGCCCAGCCGGAACCTGCAGAAGTTCACCCCAGGAGACCTGAGCCTCCTCGCCGGCCAGACAACCGCCCTCGAGCCCCTGCACCAAGAGACGGACCCTACACCCATTGCTCACCCCGATATCTCAAATCCTGCTCGAGATTGAAGGGGAGTCTTATCTGCAGCGCCCTCCTCCCATAAACCCGAAGATCCCCCGGAACAAGAACCTCTACTGCCGCTACCACCGGGACCACGGCCACGACACCGATGATTGCCGCCAGCTGAAGAAGGCTATTGAAGACCTTATCCAGTGGGGCCACCTGGGAAAATTCGTTCAGAGGAACAACCCGGGAGCTCCTGGCCCATCAGCACCCCCGCCGTTGGTGATCGACAACGCCCTGACGGAGAAGACAGTAGTGATGATTTCCTGGGGGCAGGAGGCCTGTCGAAGAGGCCAAGAGGGGAGGGGGAGTCGGAGTCTGTAATTTCTTTCTTTGAAAAAGACTTAGATAGAGTGGTGAACAAAATGATGATAGCGTCGTCGTGTCCATGACGATCGCTAAACATCCTGTAAAAGAATTCTAGTTGACAGTGGGAGTTCTATGGATGTTTTGAACTATGATGCCTTTGTTCGCATAAACTTGTCTCCTGATCTACTCCGGCCTGTCGCCACGCCCCTGATGGGATTTACGGGAGATTCTATAAAAGTTGAGGGGAAAGTCACTCTCCCTGTGACGGCTGGCACAGCCCCATGTCAAAGCATTGTTTTCATGAAGTTCTTGGTGGTTCGCGTGCCCCTCGCATACAACGCGATCCTCGAGAGGCCCGGGCTCAACCTCTTGGATGCTGTCATATCCACTAAGAGGCTCCTTGTGAGGTTCCCCACCAGCAAAGGAGTCGGGGAGATGCGGGGAGAGCAGAATCCACCAACACTTTGCTATCACTTGGCCCCTAGTCCGCAGGGGGCGGCACCCGCACCGACACCTGAGACGCTGGACCCCCGAGACCTGGAGAAAAGAGGAGAGCCAGCCGAGCGACTGCTTACTTTCCCTCTCGAGGAGGACCCAGCAAGAGCAGTCCGGATTGGAGCCTTACTCCCGGAGGAGGCTCGTGATTGACTCCTCACCTTTCTGCGGGCTAATGCGGATGTCTTCGCATGGTCGGCGTCCGACATGCCGGGGATTTCAGAGGAGGTAATCACCACCAGCTTAACATTCGGGCGGGGTGCCGGCCTATTCGGCAGAAGAAAAGGAGTTTCACCCCCGATCGACAAAAGGCCGTGGATGAGGAGGTGCGGAAGCTGCTGGCGGCCGGCCACATCCGCGAGGTGCATTACCCGGACTGGCTAGCGAATGTCATGATGGTTCGTAAGGCCAGCGGGAGCTGGAGGATGTGCGTGGACTTCACCGACCTCAATAAGGTGTGCCCTAAAGACAGCTTCCCGCTGCCCCGGATCGACCAGCTTGTGGATGCCACGTCCGAGCATGAAACCCTTAGTTTCATGGATGCGTTTTCGGGGTATAATCAAATCAAGATGAACTCGGCAGATGAAGAAGCAACTTCCTTATCACAGAAAAGGGGATTTACTGTTATAGGGTGATGCCTTTGGGTTGAAAAATGCCGGGGCCACCTATCAAAGATTGATGAATAAGGTCTTTGAGGACCAGATAGGGCGCAACATGGAGATGTATGTGGATGATATGCTGACCAAGAGCATCAGTGCAGCTGACCATGTCGCCGACCTCGAGGAGACCTTCAATAATCTGCACCGGTATCGGATGAGGCTTAACCCCCATAAGTGCGCCTTTGGTGGCAGCAGGCAAGTTTCTGGGTTTCATGGTAACCCAGCGAGGGATTGAGGCCAACCCCGACAAGATCAGGGCTATCTTGGAGATGAGGCCCCCAGCCAACAAGGAGGTGCAACACCTGACGGGGAGGGTGGCGGCTTTGAGTCGTTTCATGTCAAGATCGGTAGAAGGTGCCTACCCTTCTTTAAGGTGCTGCGCAAGGTCAACGGCTTCGAGTGGACAAGGGAATGTCAGGGTGCCTTTGAGGAGTTGAAGCAGTTTCTATCCACTCCCCCGCTGCTGTCCAAGCCTAAGAATGGAGAGGAGCTCTTCCTATATCTTGCAGCCTCCCCCGAAGCTGTCAGTTCCATGCTCGTGCGCATGGATGTCGATGGAGTCCAGAAGCCAATCTATTACACCAGCAAGGTACTTCATGATGCCGAGACCGGGTACTCTAGAATCGAGAAGATTACTTTTGCCTTGGTGGTCTCTGCTCAACGCTTCCAACCTTACTTTCAAGCTCATCCCATCATGGTGCTCACAGACCAACCTCTTCGAACTATCTTGTCTCGCCCCGACACCTCCGGTCGGCTAGCCAAGTGGGCCATTAAACTAAGTGAGTTTGACCTATCCATCCGGCCAAGGTCAGCCATGAAGTCTCAGGTGTTTGCTGATTTCTTGGTTGAGTGTTCCTGGACCGAGGGAGGTATGGAGGAGGTGCGCCCGGAGGAGTGTGTAGACCCTCCCTCAACTGAGGAGGCGGAGGACTGGAT
This sequence comes from Calamus simplicifolius, assembly GCA_900491605.1. NCBI lineage: Eukaryota > Viridiplantae > Streptophyta > Magnoliopsida > Arecales > Arecaceae > Calamus > Calamus simplicifolius. Next base: position 517,493 of record UESW01004331.1, read on the forward strand.
CTTACATGTGGATGGAGCTGCAAATTCTCAAGGAGTGGAGCTGGACTCATTCTTGCGAGCCCGGAGGGAGATGCAGTGGAGTATGCTCTCAGATTCCAGTTCCCGGCAACTAATAACTAGGCGGAGTATGAAGCTTTGCTAGCGGAGATGAGGTTGGCTGAGGAGTTAGGTGCGGGGCGTTTGAGGGCCTTTATGGACTCTCAACTTGTTTCTAGGCAGATCACCGAGGAGTACGAAGCTAGGGACCCAACCATGTCCCGATATTTGAGCAAGGTGCAGTCCCAAGCCTCTCGTTTCTCTTACTTCCGCGTCAGCTACATCCCCAGAGCGGAGAACGCCAGGGCCGATGCATTATCCCGCTTAGCCACTTCGGCCGACGGGACGCTGGAAAGAACATATGTGGAGCACCTACAAGCACCGACCATCGACGTTGCAGATGAAGCGTTGCCGGTGGAGCAAGAGCCCTCCTGGATGGACGCCTACATCCGATATTTGACCGACGTCACTCTCCCAGAAAACCCCGCTGACGCCAAGCTACTCAGGCGGAGGGCCCCAAGACCGAGCTTGTTAAGAGATGTGATAGCTGTCAGCGTCACGCTAATATCCACGACAGCCAACGTCTCACCTAACCCCCTTAGTAGCACCCTGGCCCTTCGCCCAGTGGGGTATGGATATCCTGAGACCATTTCCCCCGGCCTTTGGACAGCAAAATTCCTCTTGGTGGCGGTGGATCACTTCACCAAGTGGGTTGAAGCCGAGGCCCTTGCCAAGATCACAGAAAGCAAAGTGAGATCCTTCTTTTGGAAGTCCATCATATGTTGGTTTTGGCTACCGCACACTCTGGTCACTAATAACGGCCGGAAATTCGGCAATGCGCCCTTCCGGGAGTTCTGCTCCGAGCTGGGCATCCATCAGAGGTTTACTTCCATCGGGCACCCTCAGACCAACGGGGCGGCCGAGGTGACTAATCGTATCATTCTCTAGGGGCTAAGATCTCGGCTAGATGACTACAAGGGGCGATGGGTGGAGGAGCTCCCCAACGTGCTATGGGCCTACCATACAACGCCGCGAGCCCCCACCTGCGAGACACCATTCAGCTTAGTCTTTGGATTCGAAGCCATCATCCCGGTGGAGGTTGGCTCACCGAGCCCTCGGGTGGAATCATACAGCGAGAAAGGCAACCCAGACTAGCTGCGAGCCAACCTTGACCTGGCGGAGGAAGTGTGAGACCAAGCGCGACTTCGGATGGGGTCTACCGGCAACGGGCCGCTAAATATTACAATGCCCGTGTGCGCCCCAGGACTTTCCTGCCAGGAGACCTGATCCTTCGACGGGCTGAGGTCTCGAAGCCAGCAGAGGGAGGCAAGCTAGCTCCAAATTGGGAAGGACCTTATCGGATCGCCGAGACACTTCACCACGGAGCTTACAAGATTGAGGAGCTCGATGGGAAGCCACTCCCTAGGACATGGAATGCAGATAACCTTTTTCGGTACTATCAGTAACGTATTCCTCCTCTCACATGAAGTATCATGCCTGTATTCGCTTGGGTTTTCACCCCTCATTTTATATTAACAAATTTCAATTTTAGCTCCTGAGATCTTTTCAACTAGAGCCCTGGGCCAGCCAGGCATGAAGCCCGACACCCGTCGGCACCTAAAGCCCTGCACCAGCCAGGCATGAATCCCGACACCCGTCGGCACCTAAAGCCCTGAGCCAGCCAGCATAAAGCCCGACACCTATCGGCACATAAAGCCCTGGACCAACCAGGCATGAAGCCCGACACCTGTCGGCACCTAAAGCCCTGCACCAGCCAGGCATGAAGCCCGACACCCATCGGCACCTAATGCCTTGGGCCAGCCAGGAATAAAGCCCGACATCCGTCGACACCTAAAGCCCTGGGCCAGCCAGGCATGAAGCCCGACACCCGTCGGCACCTAAAGCCCTGGGCTAGCTAGGCATAAAGCCCGACACCTGTCGGCACCTAAAGCCCTAGCCAGCCAGGCACGAAGCCCGACACCCGTCGGCACCTTAAGCCCTGCACCAGCCAGGCATGAAGCCCGACACCCATCGGCACCTAAAGCCCTCGGCCAGCCAGGCATGAAGCCCGACATCCGCACCTAAAGCCTTGGGCCAGCCAGCCATAAAGCCCGACCCGTCGGCACCTAAAGCCCTGCACCAGCCAGGCATGAAGCCCGACACCCGTCGGCACCTAAAGCCATGCACCAGCCAGGCATGAAGCCCGACACCCGTCGGCACCTAAAGCCCTGCCCCAGCCAGGCATGAAGCCCGACACCCGTCGGCACCTAAAGCCCTGCCAGCCAGGCATGAAGCCCGACACCCATCGGCACTAAAGCCCTGCCAGCCAGGCATGAAGCCCGACACCCATCGGCATAAAGCCCTGCACCAGCCAGGCATGAAGCCCGACACCCGTCGGCACCTAAAGCCCTGGGCCAGCCAGGCATAAAGCCCGACACCCGTGGCACCTAAAGCCCTGGGCCAGCCAGGCATGAAGCCCGACACCCGTCGGCACCTAAAGCCCTGGGCCAGCCAGGCATAAAGCCCGACACCTGTCGGCACCTAAAGCCCTGGGTCAGCCAAGCATAAAGCCCACACCCGTTGGCACCTAAAGCCCTGCACCAGTCAGGCATGAAGCCCAACACCCGTCGGCGAATGAAGCCCAACATCGTCGGCACCTCAAGCCCTGTACCAGCCAGGCATGAAGCCGATACCCGTTGGCACCTAAAGCCCTGGGCCAGCCAGGCATGAAGCCCGACACCCATCGGCACCTAAAGCCCTGGGACAGCCAGGCATGAAGTTGGACACCCGTTGGCACCTAAAGCCCTGGGCCAGCCAGGCATAAAGCCCGATACCCATCGGCACCTAAAGCCTTGGGCCAGCCAGGCATGAAGCCCGACACCCGTCGGCGAATAAAGCCTGACACCCATCGGCACCTAAAGCCATGCACCAGCCAGGCATGAAGCCCGACACCCGTCGGCGAATAAAGCCCGACACCCGACACAAAGTCCCACCAGTCAGATAAAGTCCGACCCCCGTCGGCACCAAAAGCCACATGCCTACTTAGCGCAAGGCCCGACATACTCCTGGCAAAGCGTTGCGCCGATGGTCTTGAGGAACCCGCCTACCTCAACCTCCAACTACCGGCATTTCAGCCCCAAGAAACCTATCCTCCCTGGCCCCAATTTTCGGTCCTAGATGGCTAAGGCGGAAAGCTCATATGAGTTGAGAGTTATCCCCTGGCACTAGCGAGACTAATGGGACCATGGTGCCGTATTGTCAACCAACTAATTCAGGGTAAGTCACAAATAGATAATGTATTTTGAAGAAGATTATCTCATTAATTGGAAGGGATTACAAAATGTCGACATCGTCGGACTTGCAAAAAACAAAAATACAAGCTCACGGTTCTGCTGGTGCGGCCTCATCGTCGAAGGGGGCCGAATATGAGAAGCGGTCTAGCTCAACTTCCAGATCATGGGGAATGTTCAAATCCCTGGCCACTTTCTCCTTCCCATGTTGGAATCCTTCAAGGAACACTGCCGCTGAGGCTTCTGCCAAATCATCTGTAAAGCGCTCGGATGCCTTGTACTCTTCTATGATCCCAGCGGTCCTGGCCGCGATGGCAGCTTCCACCTCTGCGGCCCGAGCCTTCTCCTCCACGGCGAGGCCTGCCACTGCAACCCTCTCGGCCTCCCGGGCACGGCTCGCCTCCTCCTCAGATTGGCTTGCTTCCTCCTTCGCCGCCCGCGCCTCTTCCTCCGCGGCCTTCGTTTCTTCCTCCACGGCCTTCACTTTCTTCTCCGCCGCAACCGCTCGACCCTCGGCCTCTTGGAGGGCTAAGGTTAGCTCAGAGATATGTAGATCTCTAGCCATCACAGCGTTCTCGGCCTCCGTCATTTGGTGGAGTGCCGCACGCACACGGTTGGCGTCGGCCTCCGCCCGGTTCTCAGCGGCCTTGGTTTCACTTGCCCAGGCGCTTTTGGCCAACTCCAGCGCCTCTTCGGCCACCTCTGCGCGACGCTGAGCGCCCTCAGCCTCCTTCTGCGCCTCCCACAGAAGGGCCTTCCTACCATGGATTACATCCCTGCGGCCCTCAGGGAGTGTGCGAGCTGCATGCGTAAGTTCCAGGTTAACAAAAAAAAAGGAGATATGAAGGCAAAAGGCGAAAAGGCCGCTTACCCTGACGACAGCCATGTAGGAATCCCGGAAGAATGCACTCGCCTTCTGATGACTAAGGTCCTCCAGGATCTCGGGCATAAAAACTGGGGCAAGGACCCGCTCAGCCCAGCGACCATCGTTCAAGGAGTCTCGGGGCGGCCCGGGCTTGGCTCCACTCCATTCGGTCGTCTCGGCAGTCTCTGGCTCGACGCGCGGGCTATTCCCAGGCGACCTCTCGGGGGGTGGGCTCGCGACCCTTGATGGCCCCTCACCCCAATCCATGGCAGCCTCCGGCGGGGTCGGTTCGCCAGGGGCAGGAAGCTCTTCAGCCACTATGGGCTCCCCCGCCGCTATCGACTCCTCCGCGACTGGCTCCTCGATTGGGACTCTCGCGGTCGCCGCCATCTCTGGGGTGTCGGCCGTAAGATCAACTTCTGGAGCAGCCGAGGGGTCTTGTGGCGCTGGTGGTGGGGAGGCCCGAGCCGTCGGGCATTTTGGGGCAAGAGCTCGCCGGCCTCCGGGTGGCCCCTCCCGGGCCCTCTTTTTAGAGGCGGCCCTCAGGAGCTTCTCTACCGGTATCTTCGTAGCTGCGCAACATCAGTCAAAGTCAAAAAAAAGGGGAGGGGGAAGAAGACAGAATTTTTGGCTAAGGGTGGAGATGGCTTACCCCGGTGAGAGATAAGACCCGCCGACTCGAGATTATCTTCCGTCAAGAGCAAGGTGTACCGAGGGATTTCGGCAGCCAGCAATTGACCCGACGCCTCCCGATCCCCAGGTTGGATGGTGGAGTTGCGTTCCCTCGGAGGTCGGGATCTCCCCACCGGGGCCTGACTTGGTCAAGGTTAACAAAAAAGAATCGAGATTTTCATCCCTTGATTGAAGAAGGAAGAAAAAGTTTGAGGACCCGATTGGGTCGGGGCTGGAACAGCCACCAACCCTTCTGAGACCGGAGGATATAGAAGGATCGGAAAAGGGAGATTCGAGGGGTGATACCCAGATGATGGCAGAGAATGACAAAGGTGCTGACGACGCGGTAGGAGTTCGGGATCAGTTGAGATGGGGTCAAGGAGTAGTAGTCGAGAAGGTTGATGAAAAAGGGCGGAAAGGTGGATAGAGACCTGCCTTTAGGCCATAAAGAGCCACCCGACCGGGTCGGGAGGAGATGACCCTATCATCGGGAGTTGGCAGAAAAAGCTCAACGTCCCGGGAATCTGGTAACGGGCCCAGATTTTTGCCAAATCCAGACCTGTTATCGTGGAGGCAGTCCCCTCCGGGGACCCCTCCACCCTCGAGGAGGTGCCGGCCTCTGACCGGCGGCCCCTCGATGGGGCTCCACCAGCGACCCATCGCCGGGCCAGGGGACGCGGTCCTCTGAATCAGTGGACCACTCAAGCGGAGGAGAAGAAGAAGGTATGGGAGAGGTACAATGCCTCTCAGAGGGAGGACGATTCTCCAAACCGTCCTCTGAGGTCCAGGATGGAGAGCTCATGAGCAAAAGAAAGGATGGAGAAGTCTGGAATGGACAAAGAACTGACCTGGAAGAAAGAAAGCCAAGCACAAGCTCTCGGGTTGCAGGGGAGATCAGAACACAGGCATAGAGGAAGACGACGATAGCGAAAGCGATATAGCCAGATTCAACCCCTCATTTGGGTTTATTGGGTTTTCAAATCGTCCCACCTCGTCTCGTCAGCCACATGGCCCCCTACCATAGGCTGGTTCGCCTCGAGGGACGCCCAGCGCGTGGTGCATGCCTTCGGTCAATGATGGGACCCCGCTGACATCGTCGCTATGAGAGGTAATGATGATATAGCTTTTGCGTAGACTTCGAAGGGTTGATTTTCTCTCGAGGTCGATCGTGGCGGGCACAGTGTACGGAGGCGGTTGCCTTCTCCCATTCCCCATGCCGTCCGCATAAGAGATGTGGGCGGGGATAAGCCACTTGGAGAACACCCCTTTCGCCTCATCAGTAGGACCCGCTTCGCCTCAGGGTGAGGGGGCATCTGATATGACTGATCCCGCATCGTTAGAATAAAAGGTAAAAGAAGCTAACGGATATCAACATATGTCAACCCCGAGACCCCCCGGTCTAGGGGTGCACCAGCATTATCTCACCCCCGAGACCCCCACCGGTCTCGAGGTGGGATCACCATATCTCAACCCCAAGACTCCCCCCGGTCTCGGGGTGCACCAGCAATATCTCACCCCCGAGACCCCCATCGGTCTCGGGGTGGGATCACCATATCTCGACCTCGAGACCCCTTCTGGTCTTGGGGTGCACCAGCATTATCTCACCCCCGAGACCCCATCGGTCTCGGGATGGGATCACCATATCTCGACCCCGAGACCCCCTTCCGGTCTCGGGGTGCACCAGCATTATCTCACCACCGAGACCCCCACCGGTCTCGGGGTGGATCACCATATCTCGACCCTGAGACCCCCTTCTGGTCTCGGGGTGCACCAGCATTATCTCACCCGGAGACCCCCACCGGTCTTGGGGTGGGATCACCATATCTCGACCCCGAGACCCCTTCCAGTCTCGGGGTGCACCAGTATTATCTCACCCCCGAGACCCCCCGGTCTCGGGGTGGGATCACCATATCTCAACCCCGAGACCCCTTTCCGGTCTCGGGGTGCACCAGCATTATCTCACCCCCGAGACCCCCACCGGTCTCGAGGTGGGATCACCATTTCTCGACCCCGAGACCCCGTCCGGTCTCGGGGTGCACCAGCATTATCTCACCCCCGAGACCCCCACCGGTCTTGGGGTGGGATCACCATATCTCGACCCGAGACCCCCTTCCGGTCTTGGGGTGCACCAGCATTATCTCACCCCCGAGACCCCCACCGGTCTCAGGGTGGGATCACCATATCTCGACCCGAGACCCCCTTCCGGTCTCGGGGTGCACCAGCATTATCTCACCCCGAGACCCCCATCGGTCTCGGGATGGGATCACCATATCTCGACTCCGAGACCCCCTTCCGGTCTCGGGGTGCACCAGCATTATCTCATCCACGAGACCCCCTTCGGTCTCAGGGTGGGATCACCATATCTCGACCCCGAGACCCCCTTCTGGTTTCGGGGTGCACCAGCATTATCTCACCCCCGAGACCCCCATCGGTCTCGGGGTGGGATCACCGTATCTCGACCCCGAGACCCCCTCCGGCCTCGGGGTACACCAGCATTATCTCACCCCCGAGACCCCCACCGGTCTCGAGGTGGGATCACCGTATCTCGACCCCGAGACCCCCTTCTGGTCTCGGGGTGCACCAGCATTATCTCACCCTCGAGACCCCCGTCGGCCTCGGGGTGAGATCATTCTCTCAACCCCGAAACCCCCTCCGGTCACGGGGTGTGCGGGCGTCATCAGCAATAAGCATGCGGACCAGCCCTCGACCAAATGACAGCTTCGGGCCACCAGGCGCGCCCATGTGACTCTCCGTGCTTCACGGGATTCTCCATGCGCCCGTGGCTGCTTGCGGCCATGCCTCATAACGGCGTATGGTGCACTGCATGTTCCTGTGCATGACTGTGCCCCGTTACGGAGTACGACTCGCTACCACTTGCAACTGTGCGCGGTCATATCAAGCAACGGCGTGCACCAAATACAACCACGGCTGTTAGACACGTGTAACACCATATTGATAGGTATCGCGAGACGCCTCCGGTGCGCACAATAATGGTACGACAGCAATTTCCGGAACAGTAAGACGGGATATTCTGACAGGATAGAAACACACGCCTGCACTGTAAGTATGGATCCAAACTCTGGTTTTCTAGCTTTCTTCTCCTAGCAAAACCCTAACTGCCTCAGCTCCTTTTCGCTGAGCGGTTCTTGTCTGATCCCAAGTGACTGACTTGAGCGTCGAAGATTCCCACCGGAACAACCGGTCTCCGAAACTTTTCTTGCAGGGGTCCGAGAGAAGGACGTCCGTCTTCTCCGCGTTTGAAGAAGGTGACTTAGCGTCATCACCCTCCAATCTCAACCCGTGGTTCACTCGCAACTGCCGATGTCCTCAGCCCCGTCCCATTAGTGATTTCCTCGTCTTTGTACACCACTCTCATGGTAACCGACCTCACAAAACGATCCAGGACATCACCAACGATTTGTCCTAAGATCAAAGGATCCCTCCCTCGTATCATTGTCTATCAAGCTTGGAATAACAAATATTAAACTTACTCAGAGAATAAATTAAGAGAGAAGGTTGTCTCTATATATAGCAGATCGAAGAGCAGAAGACTAATGTGTTAGGCATCCACTTTATGTTAACAGCTAGCACGATGTTGTTCTTGCAATACCCCCCTGAGGCTTGGAATCCACTTATATCCTTTTCTCCTTTCTTCCTTTGCGTCGTTTTCCCTCTCTATCTACAGAATGTTGGCTTGGCTCCGGAGATATCTGATAAGCCTCCCCCGGTTCAGCCTCCTCCTGGGCAAAATGGTCACTGAATACTGCGTAGTGCTAGTTGTCAATAATATATATACACGCTGCTAATTAAGAGTACTCTTGTATTATTGTATATATTCACAAGACCTCGCCAGAGATCGAAGGCCTTAGAATTAGTGATATGTCTGTTTGTTTCTATAGCACTACTCCAACAAATAAAGCGTGGCTTTTGACCTGGCAGGGCCTTCCCCGGATGGCGCCATGCCTAGCTTATAGGACAAGCCCCGCCCGCGCTGCAGCGATTCGCGGCCTCGTGGGGTTTGGCGTCGGATCCCCCCTCGGGAGGTCGCATTCGGGTCAGGCTGGTGAGCACTCAAACGGACAAAGATTCTGGGCCAAGGCAAGCAGCCATTGTTATTATCACCATCAATGTTCTTCTTCGTGGTCTACTTCACCCAGCACTTGAAGGCATCAGGTACCTCACTAGCTTTCACTTTTAGTTTGTGCGAGTTTATCCTGGATTAATTTCCTTCTCCCTCTCTCGCTTCTCATGGCTTGCATGCATGGCTGTCATCATGAACCGCTTGCTCGAAAATATTGGACGTGTTGAGGATGTCAGACACGTGTTAGACACCCCTGTGAGTAGGCTGATCAAAGCCTATGATATTTATACACATGTGTGCCTGCCAATATGAATTCATTATGATAATAATGAAAACAAGCATTTCATTTTAACATAAATAACACACAGTCCATAATATCCATACAATCCCTGTCTGTCAAATACAATGCAGACTCAGACTCCTCATATGAGTCTGGAAGACATCTCTAGTAATAGGCTTAGTCAATGGATCGGCCAACATCCTACTAGTAGAGATATGTCTAAGGGTAACCTCTCCTTGCTTGACCATATTTCGAATGAAGAGATATCTAATGTCAATATGCTTAGACCTTCCATGATACTTGGAATCTTTAGCATATTGCAATGCTGCCAAGCTATCGGAACATATCTGAATAGTCTCATGAGCACTGGCTGATATCTCAAGTCATCTCAAGAACCTCCTCAGCCATATGGCCTCCTGGACAGCAGCCGAACAAGCAATGTATTCGGCTTCCATGGTGGATAGGGCGATGCAGTTCTATTTCTTATTGCACCAAGAGACAGCTCCACCTCCAAAGATGAACACATATCCTGAAGTGGATTTACGCTCATCTTTATCACCAGCCCAATCAGAGTCACAAAAACCCTTTAATCTCAAATCCCCTCCTTGATAACATTGGGCGAGATTAACAGTACCACGAAGGTAGCAAAAAATCCTCTTTACTGCTTCCCAATGAGCAAGCCCTGGGATGCTTTGGTACCGACTGACCAAGCCTACCGCAAAGCAAATGTCAGAACGTGTACACAACATAGCATACATCAAACTTCCCACAGCACTCGCATAGGGAATCCTGCTCATCTTCTCTCTCTCCTCATTCATTTTAGGGCACTGATCAATACTCAAAGTGCAGGCCTTTTCTATTGGGGTATCAACGGGTTTTGAATAATGCATTCGAAATCATTCCAAGATTTTTTGAATATAAGTTTCTTGAGACAGACCAAGAAACTTCTTAGCACGATTCCTTAGGATCCTCACTCCTAGCACAAAATTCGCCTCACCCATATCCTTCATCTCAAAAACGAAGGACAGCCACTCCTTAGTGGCATTGATCACCCCTATAGAACTCCCAGCTATTAGGATATCATCCACATACACGCTAAAAACAGAATCACATCGTCTGATTTCTTAATATATACATAGTAGTCCTCTTCAATCATGGTTAAGCCAATCGATGTAATGGCTTCATGAAATTTAAAGTACCACTGTCTGGATGATTGCTTGAGACCATATATGGATCTTTTAAGGCGGCACACTTTGCCCTCCTTTCCTTTAGCCACAAAACCCAAAGGTTGATCCATATAGATTTCTTCATCCAGACTTCCATTAAGAAACGCTATCTTGACATCCATCTGATGTAGCTCCAAATCTAAATGAGCCACTATAGCTAGGATCAGGCGAATGGAGGCAAATCTCACCACAGGAGAAAATGTCTCCTCATAGTCCACGCCCTCCATCTGGGTATAGCCCTTCGCCACAAGTCGAGCCTTGTACTTATCGATTGACCCATCAGCCTTGCGCTTTATCTTAAGGACCCACTTATTTCCTATAGATTTGCGCCCAGGCGGTAAGTCTACCAGGTCCCACACATGGTTCCTGTCCATAGACTCCATCTCATCTTCCATAGCAGCTAGCCACTCTTTACGAACTGATGAATCAAGTGCCTCATGAACAGAGACTGGCTCATCTGGATCCAACGGGGCACAGAGAAACATATTCCCTTCGACCTCAAAGTATCGTCGTGGAACTATTCCATGTGTACTTCTCCGTAATAATGGATCTAGACTTTGAGAGCTATTCCCTGAAGGTACATTAACCCTTATGGGTGAACTCCCACTGGACTCAGCCTGTACGCTCCCACTTCTGGTGCGGCACTCCCACTGGGCCCAACACCCCCACTATCTGTGGCGATATCTGGAACAGGCCGTAATGCCCCTCCCTCGCTAGAGATAGTAGGAAGGTCCTCCTATAACTCATACAGGGTTAGGTCCTTCTTGATCTCACCAATGCTTGGAAATTCATTCTCTATGAATTCCACATCTCTGGACTCTATTTCAGTCAGTCCTCCATCAGGATGTTCACCATACATCACGTAACCCTTAGAATTTTGAGGGTACCTAATGAACACCTTTTTGTTAGCCTTAGGACCTAGCTTTTCCAACTTATGGGAGGTGTTGTGAACATATCCTGCTGAACCCCACGGGCGCATATGATCTACATAAGGTCTCGCGCCATACCATAACTCATATGGTGTGGAGGACACCGAATTACTGGGTATGCGGTTAAGGATGTAGGTAGCAGTCAAAAGTGCATCATCCCAGAAACTAATCGGGAGATTTGCCTGCGCCATCATTGACCTAACCATATCAGCAAAGTCCTATTTCGATGCTCTGCAACTCCATTTTGCTGCGGCGTCCCAGGAATGGTGAGCTGCCTGCGTATCCCTTTCTCCTCACAAAGCCTCTGAAATTGATCAGATAAATATTCGCGACCTCTATCAGTCCGAGAGACTTCAAAGTCTTCTCCTTGTGATTTTCCACCTCGACTAAGAAGCGGCGGAAACAATCCAGCACTTCATAGCGGTGGGAGATTAGGTACACATACCCAAATCGCGAATAATCATCGATGAACGTGAGGAAATAAGATGCGCCATGGCGTGCTCTGACACTCATAGGTCCACATATATCTGAGTGTACTAGCTATAATGGCTGAGAGGCCCTAGAAGCCTTACCAAAAGGCTTTCTTGATGCCTTTCCTGCCAAACAAGACTCACACACAGGGAGGCTTATTTTGCTGAGGGGGCCCAATAGCCCTTCTCTAGCCATCAGTGCCATCCTATCTTGGCCCACATGACCAAGTCTGGCATGCCATAGTGAAGAATTATCACATGCAGGAAAAGAAGCACAAGCATATGAAGAGTAAGATTCAGATATTTCCACATCAAGTCTGAAAAATCCATATGATAAATAACCACAAAAGGATAACACACCATTCAGATACACAGACATACGATCACCAGAAAAACAAAAGGTATAGCCAAGAGCTAACAAGGCAAGTACAGAGCACAGATTACACCGGATAGTTGGGACTTACAAAACATCATGTAGGAGCAATACATGTCCTCCTCACAACTTAATGCGATATGCTCCTACACCCAACACCTGCTCATGCAGGCCGTTCCCAAGAACAACATATTGGGTGCCTACAGAAATCCGATGAAAATCCACAAAACTTTCTCGATCTCGAACTATGTGTTTGTTCGCTCCCGTGTCTACGATCCAATTAGGGAGAGTGTCAGCAACTAATGCATAAGAACAAACATAGAGAGAGGTTAATGTGGAATATACCTTCTTTGGTTCTGTGCATTCACGAGCGAAGTGGCCTTTCATACCACAATTTTAGCATTTGATCTTTGCCACATTCTTCTTACCCTTTGGTTGGCCTTTCTTAGGCTTGGCTACCTTCTTTTCCTTGAAACTCTGTGAACCTTTCTTGTCACTGGATTTACTCCTTCTACCTCTGGAACGCAAAGCTCCAGAGTGAGCCACATGGGCAGAGGAGTGGGAAGTCTCTATGCGCTCAGCCTCCAGCTCGAGATGACAAGATATGTCCTCAAAAGTCTTGATGTGCTCACTATGAGTCATCAAGAGCTTCATCTGACTCCACTGAGGGTCAGGCAGCGAATGAATCATTGCAAGGACCTTCTGCTCCTTAGTGAGATCAACTCCAGCCTCCCTCAGATCCCTAATCATGCCACTCATCACGCGGAGATGTTCAGACATTGAATGATTAGGATCTTTGACATGTTGCATAAATTTGAGGTTCAAGGCCCGTAGCCTTGTTGCTGAGGTCTGACCAAACCAAATCTTGAGCTGGTTCCACATATCCTGGGCAGTTGAAAATCCCTCAAAATCTCCAATCAGGTCATTGTGCATATAGCTTAACATAGTGAAGCGTGCACAACGATCCTTCTTTACCCATTTTTCATAGACTTCGTGATCCTGATGGTTCTGCTCAGAGGTACCAGGTTCTGTGGTGCCATACTGTTAGTCAGGGTTTCCAAGACTTCTTGCTCATTGAGTAGATATTGGATCTTTCGGTGCCACACATTATAATTTTGTCCTTCCAATTTTTTGCCTCTATCGAGGCCAGCTACACCAGATCGGGAGGTCATCATTACATTTGGTCAAGCAAAATATGGACATTAAGCACATAATCAGTGTATATCTCTGTTTGAAAAATATTCAAATTTCAAATAATCTTACTTATAAATGAGATCAAAAATTTCGCTAAGCTCATAATCATCACTCATTTAATAAGATAGAACACCGAATCCAATAATTTTTCATAAAACATATCTATGTTGTCCATAAAATTTGCATTGGAACAAATCCGCGTATGCTACATCTAGCATATATTTTATGTCAACTAAAGACATAAATCAATATATATGTTATTTATGCACCAAGCATAAATAAACATGCTTGTACATAATAATTTATATAAATGCCCCTTATGCACTAATCATAAATTATTATGTCAACAATAATAAGATGCAGAAAAACATGCATAAATCATATTTATATACTAAGAATAAATAATTATGCAACTAGAAAAAATTTCACAGAAAAAATCAGAGAGAATGGCAACAAAAATATTTATGCATAGAGCATAAACCCCCATGCCATATCAAGACAATTTTCAATATATTTTCTATTTTCTATGAATTTTCCTGATTTTTTACAATTTTTGTGATTTTTCTGTATTTTTCTGCAATTTTTTTAATTTTTCCCAGATTTTCTATAATTTTAGAATACCCAGAAAATCTAAAAAATAATTTAAATGCCACACAGGCATTGACGTCAGTTGGGCCCGACACGTGGACTGCCACGTAGGCAGGGCCCGCAGCCACGTAAGCTGCCACGTCACAGTAAATTTCCCTATTTTTTTAAATTAAATGTGGCATGAAAAGACGGAATTGTCCCTGATTAGTTATTGAATTTACGGGTGATGCCACCCGTAAATTCCTGAACGCAGCCGTGCGCGTTGCGCGCACGACCGTGAGGCAGGGTCGTCTCGGCCCTCGGGGGCCGGGACGGAGCTCCGGATGAAGCTCCGGACGGGGACGGAAGGACCTCCAGCATTCGGAGGAGTTTCAGCGGCCCCGCGTCCCACGGACGCACAGGGAGCCGCTGCCCTCCGTGGCAGCGGACAGGGCTTCCCCGGCCCTCCGCGGCCGGGGAAGAGAGGGGGAGGTTCTCCGGCATTGGCGGAGATGACGCCGGTGGCCGTTCCGGGGTCGGATGGCCCCGAACGACCATCGGCAAATTTTTTTTTTTGACTGCAGCTGCGTGGCTGCAGCAGAGGGGCAGGCGGCGGCGTGCGGCCTCCACTGCCTGCCCTTCGCCCCTTCCCCCTCGCCTACCAATGCCCGAAACATGGTGACGGCTGGCGAGGCTCTGATACCACTGTTGGTATCAGTATGTAGCCGTGGAACAGGGAAGGCGGACTCACCTGATTCACGGCGGCGCAGCGGATGCTTCCGGCGAGGATCATCGGTCGTTGGGGGGGCTACTAGAGTCCCCGGAGATGCCCACACCCTTGGGCCGCGGTGCCGGAGAGGGAGAAGGCAATGGGCGGTAGAGAAGAAGCTGGTATTCTTCTCTGTCTCTATGCATAATCGGGAGCTCGTCTCCCCTTCTTATAGACCCTTTATGGGAGACAACCCATTTAAGGTTTATGGGTGGACGTCACCTCCGGTCGGGGTCTCGGAAGGAGGAGCACGCCGTGTTCCTCGTGGGCGGCTCCGTCCCAGCCGCAGGAGAAACAGGGGAACAGGGGCTGAAACAGTTTTAGCCCCTATTTCGTGACAATCTCCCACTTGTCCACATATGACCTTACATTTAATGCCATCTGATATCTCTCCTCTTGTAGTGCAGTGGGGTGTGTGACCTGACGAAATTCACACACAGTGACACACAGTGAAAATGCTGCATTTAGTTAATGAATAACTAATGCAGTACATTAATTGATGCAATCCAATCTCGTCCGTATCCCAGAAAATCCGACACACCATAATCAAGTACTCTCAATCCCTCAAGCATTTAACCTGAGTAGTACTTGAAAAAACACTAAGTCAAGTATCTGTGTCCATAATCATATGCGACTCAGGCACATGATTGCCGGGCTATGGATCACAACAGATAAGGTGTGGTCGTGAATAATCTTCCTTGAATGCTCATACCAATCCATCTTTGTCCAGTTGACTTCCTAGGATTATCTCATGTGGCCGTATTAATTTCATAACCATGGAGGATAAGGCTAAGAAAGTCATCCTGGACTCCAACTTCATGTATAGGCTCAAGTCCAAGGACACTACAAAGTTGTAGGGCTCACACGGTAAGGGAGAGGGAGTATCTCGTTACCCCTACTAGGTCGACTTTAGCACATGCAACCTAATGCATGTTACGGTGGAGCTCCCACTCAATGGGCTATGTCATACTCAAATACCGTACGAACACAAGTCCAGGCATCACAAAGTTGCCTGACTCAAGCACACACCAATGCTTCCAATTCGGCTACAACAAGCTTTAGCACGGATTTGTGGACACACATGTACATACTCCGTACTCGACTCTCTGAGTCTCATCTCAGTACAAACTGAGGTGACTTATTATAATAATTTATGTAGCCCATTTTGTAACTTATGCAATATGCAACTCATGCAGTCTGTAACTCATACAGTATCATATGCAATCCATGCATTCACTTAAGCATCTATCATAGCTACTTTAGTCTCATCCTGCCCACTACAAAAGTGTCAGGTTGATCACCCCTGTGAGTAGGCTGATCAAAGCTTGTGATATTTATACACATATGTGCCTGCCAATATGAACTCATCATGATAATAATGAAAACAAGCATTTCATTTTAACATAAATAACACACAGTCCACAATATCCATACAATCCATGTCTATGAGATACAATGCAGACCCAGACTCCTCATATGAGTCTGGAAGACATCTCTAGCAATAGGCTTAGTCAATGGATCGGCCAACATCTTGCTAGTAGAGATATGTCTAAGGGTAACCTCTCCTTGCTTGACCATATCTCGAATGAAGTGATATCTAATGTCAATATGCTTAGACGTTCCATGATACTTGGAATCTTTAGCATATTGCAATGCTGCCATGCTATCGGAACATATCTGAATAGTCTCATGAGTAGTGGCTGATATCCTAAGTCATCTCAAGAACCTCCTCAGCCACACGGCCTCCTGGACAGCAACCGAACAAGCAATGTATTCGGCTTCCATGGTGGATAGGGCTATGCAGTTCTCTTTCTTACTGCACCAAGAGACAGCTCCACCTCCAAAGATGAACACATATCCTGAAGTAGATTTACGCTCATCTTTATCACCAGCCCAATCAGAGTTACAAAAACCCTTTAATCTCAAATTCCCTCCTTGATAACATAGGGCGAGATTAGCAGTACCACGAAGGTAGCAAAAAATCCTCTTTACTGCTTCCCAATGAGCAAGCCCTGGATTGCTTTGGTACCGACTGACCAAGCCTATCGCAAAGCAAATGTCAGGACATGTACACTGTTGGGAATTATATCCTAAAGCCAATCATTTGATGATTGTGCTGATGTAAATTGTATATAAATTGATATATTAATAAAAGTTATTTAGCAGTTTATTCATTACAAGAACATCTTCTTAAAACTCCTAATAGTAATGAAGCCCTCAGGATCTTCCTTCACGATAAAGAAGGATTTATCTTTGAAGGTCATTAAAAGAGTTCGCGACCAAATGATATACTATGACAGGACTATAGTACTATCAATTATAGGATGTTGTATATCATATTTGTTGGTTGTCCTCTTAACCAAGGAGTGTAGAGACACTGGTATGACATACAGGTGAAAGTGTAGGAGTACATTTCACCGAACGTGACTCATTTTCGGATACTCTACTGTCAAGAGTTAATCCGAGAAGATATAGATATAAGTATCCTTCAAACCTGAAGATCACAACCAGTGGCTTACAAAAAACTCATTGTACTTAGGTGCCGGACCACCTGGATTTCTAATCTAGCTACGAAAGGTTACTGGGTGCAGTCAAGTACTTGTGGTAATCAGTTGTGGATCAAGATAGAATTTGACCTATCCCGTTAAAAGGAGAAATGCTTATGTTTCAATTTAGCAAGACCTTGGCCAAGGCACTTCATGTGAAAGTCACATGATCACTAAAATTGAAATCACTTTATGGATTTGTTGTTTAGAGTTGACAGGCTCTTAAGCCATCCTTAGCATTTGTGATCAAGAGGATGAATTATACGGTAACTGTTTCTTAGGGTTCTTGGAGTTTGCTCGGCAACTCTTCGACCTATCCGGACGTCGGGTTCTATTGCTAGATGGGCACATCGATTAGTATAGAAAATTATTTCTATGCTACCGGCTTAGGTTCGAACCTAGAGAGTCACACGCATAGAAGTTTTCTAGGACGATCTATTTGCTGATCAACGATTGAGAATCGTATATGATTTAATTAATCAATTTGATTGATTGAATTATCTCAATTGGATTAAGTATAAGTGAATAAGATTCAATTTGGTTTAAGTCTACTAGAAGGACTAATTAATTTCAAATATTGATTTAAAATTAGATTTGATTTGGATTTAAATAGATTCAGGATTAGCCATGATCTATATTGGTTTAATCCAATAAATTCAAATTAGCTTAAAACCAAAAATCCAAACCACATGTGTGAAAAAGGTTTTCTCACATGATGAGATAACTAAAATCTCATCTCATGAGAAATTAAATTCTCATGCAGAATTTAATTTATAACTTTTAGTTTTCTTCAAATGATTCCCAAGTTCAAGAAAAATAAATTTTGCTAAAAGGTGCCTCTTTGGAAGAGCATTCAACATAACTCTCCGTGCATTGACAAGTGTGTAAATTAATGTGCCTCTTTGGAAGAGCACTCCACACAACTCTCCGTGCATTGACAAATGTGTAAATTAATGTGCCTCTTTGGAAGAGTACTCCACACAACTCTCCGTGCATTGACAAGCGTATGAATTAATGTGCCTCTTTGGAAGAGCACTCCATACAACTCTTCATGCATTGATAAGTGTGTGAATTTAATATGTCTCTTTGGTTTTCACAAAAATAGCGGAATTCTAAATGTTAGAATTCAATAGGTTTGCTAATATGAAACTATAAATAGAGGACATCCCTCACCAGATAATGAAACATAAAATCAAAAGAGATCAAAAATTCTAAAAAGTTAGAACCAAGTGTTACAGTTCTAAGAGTTAGAATAGAAAATTCTGGTGTGATTTTAGTGTTAGCAAAAGCTTGGTGGATCTTGGAGGAAGATTCAAGTGGAAGAATTCAAGATTAGCAAAATTATTTTTCTGCGAGCTAGCACTCCCAGGAATCCGATCATTTGGGGGCTTCGTGTGGGCAATACTAGAGGTCGGATGATTGAATGGCTGCAGAGCACAAAGGATTTACCTACTGTTCTTAAGGTGAGTGATTTGATCCTTATATCTTAAGGCAAGCTTCAAGATGAGTAGTATGACTTCTCATCTTGAAGATTAAGATATGATCTTAATTATTTAATTTATATGCAATACTTAGATCAAACGATCTTATAATATAAGGCAAAGATATGATCTTGATGCATGTTAGAAAGATTAATATGTAATCTTTAAATTTTAGCATTGATAATTGTTATCAAATTTTAAAATATGCATGCCTCGGGGATTAACTCTTCCAACAAATGGTATCAGAGCAATGGTTTCTTATTGATCTAATTTATTGCATGTAAATTAATGTTCTTATTAATTGTATAATTATGGCTAAAACTAATCGTAAGGCTATATGGTCACAGATGGATTGAAAATCCAAATTACCCATTCAATGAGGTATTCTGTGACATATTGCCGTGCTATTGTTTTATCATTGATGCTCAATCCAAAGATAATTTAAATTGAGCTTATGCATCAAAACATAGATTACACGCACTCTCACAAGATGTTTTATACATATTGATGTTGTATAAAAGCATGATATTTGCATGTTTAGTATAAAACATAGTATGATATATGATGGCATGATGTCTATGTTATGAAACATACAAATATTTATGAGAGTCTAATTTGAATGTCAAATGTTAATTCATAATCTCTTTAGATATGATCTAAATATAGGAATTATGAGTAGTAACATAATACATGTGATGCTTGATTGAAATATATGACATGTTAACATGAAATATATTTAATCATTTGGGTTAGCTAAATCGGGTCCATAAAGGGTTAGACTCTAAGGTTTAAATCAACTGGACTAAAAGAGTATTTGTTCAAATCTAATTAGATTAGGTTAAGAATGCTTTAAATCAAACAATAGTTGTAGTTGATCAAGTCCTTCTCTTTAATTAAACCAAAGGAAAGTAGATTAGGCTCCGTGGTTGAGCATGAATCTATTAGATGGTCAAATCAGAATTGGTTAACCATATGATGTCAAGGTGGGATGGCAAGTTGCTCTAGGATCAACGATCGAATGGTTTTTAATTGGGAGCTACTCGTATTGATGCGTCTTTAACGAGTTAATGGCATATCCCTCCCATCGATCTCTCTCACCTGGTCATTATGGTGAACCATTTATGATTCAGATCATTTACCTGATTCGGGTTAATCCATGCCTGTAAGGATATCAGTATGACTGATTTAGGTGCCACTTAACCTGACTTAATCTTGTTTCATTCTACCGATTTCATAGATTCAGTGGGAGAACTTGATTAGTCAATTTATCTTCATATTATTAAAATCCTCTAAAATTATTAGGTCCTTAAAAAGAAATAGTTATATGATAACTAGATCATAGCCTCCCATTAAGGTGGGTGATAATGAGTCCAATGTCTTGATAATCATTGGAGGCACTCCATGCCTGGTGCTTGTCAACCATCGAAATTATTCATTATATGATAAGTCAGCGTAACTATTAAATAAACAGTCAGGTGAGCCGAGCTTCACTCGGGCTTGGTTGTCTATTGATAGGACCTAACTAGAACTTTCAGTGGAGGCACTCCATGCATGCTGAAGAGGTACATGGGACAAAACTGAACACTAAGAATTGTTTTGGGAAACAATTGGTTTTGAACCTACTCTTAGATGCATATGGGTTGGCCAAGCTTCACTTGGGCCTGTATGTAGTCTATGTAGATCTTAGTGCCCGCTAAAGAATTAAGAATAATTCTTCGAATTGGGGTGTAGAGGCTACCAATTTAAACAAAATAGTGAGAGAATCTTTAGACTAAAGTCCAAGTCTTTAGACTGAATCAATTTATATACTAATAAACTTTAGTTTTTCCTTATGCAGAAAATAGCCACTAATTTATCATTAAGGTCCCTATTGGATAGTGACAAGTTGAATGGTTCAAATTTCAATAGCTGGTTTAGAAAACTTAAGATCGTCCTTGAGCATGAGAGGATTCTATATATTCTTAATAATCCTGCACCAAAGATACCTGATGCAAACACATAAGTTCTGAGAAAGACACTTATCAGAAGTGGCTCAATGATAGAACTAGCGTACGTTGCATCATGCTAGCAGCAATGAACGATGAATTCGGTCACCGGTTCGAGAATGCTCAGCCAGAAGAAATCATTCAAGCGTTGAATGAATCTTTCGGCACACCTGACGACGTTGAAAGGCATAAGACTAGTTGTGCTATTTTTAATGCTCGAATGAGGGATGGATCTCCTATCACTGATCATGTATTGTACATGATCGAGAAGATATAACTGCTAAGAAAGCTCGGCTTTCCCTACATGAGCAGTTGGAAAAAGATGCGACACTGAATTCCTTGCCTCCATCCTTCTGACCTTTCCTTACTCATTTTTGAATGACAAAGCCTGCAGTCAACTACCACGGTTTGTTGGGGTTGTTACAGAACTTTGAGAAGGATAACTACTCTCTAAGGGTTTGGTTAATGTGGTTGAAGGATCTAAGGTAGGGCGTCAACCCTTTGGAAAAGGGAAGAAGAAAAAGAATAAGAAAAAGGTGCAACATGCTAGGACATCTATAAGGGGTCAGATGCAGAAGAAGAAAGTTGATAAAAGTCAAGCTGAATGCTTTCATTGCAAGATGCAAGGGCACTGGAAGAGGAACTGTCCTCTTTACATTGCCACACTTGATCTAAACAGGCCGAAAAAGAAAAAGGGGCAAGATGTTGCTCAACAAGGTATTTATATGATAACACCTTGTAATTTTTCTGTATATGATAATCAGACCTGGGTATTGGATACCGGGAGACCTTTTAACATTTGCAATTCATTGCAGGGACTACAGGTTACTAAAAGTTTTGAGGACAATGAAAGATTCCTTAATGTCGGCGATGGAAGATTAGTTCGCATTAGGAGTTCTTGAAATAGTTTTCAATAGAAATTTTATTATACTAAATGATTATCATTTTTGCCCAACGTTCTTGTTGAACGTAATTTCTGTAGGCCTTCTGGTCAAAAGTCATTATGAAATTTCAATAAAGGATGTTACTTTGAATATCATTATGAATGGAGTCACTGTAATGACTAGGTATTTATCTAATGGCATTTATATATTATCACAGCCTGTGAATGTAGTGTACAAATCAAGTAAGCGCCCTAGAACAACTGATGTCACAGACATTTATCTTTGGCACCATCGGCTGGGTCATATCAATAAGAATAGATTAAACAGGTTAACTCAGGAGGGCATCCTTCGAGTTGATGATTGTGAATCATTAACTACCTGTGAATCCTATCTTCTTGGTAAAATGACCAAGTCATCTTTTACTGAAAAAGGTGAAAGAGCTAAAGAGCTATTAAGTCTAGTACATACTGATGTATGTGGACCAATGAGCACTTGTGCCAAAGGTGGATATTACTACTTCATTACTTTTACAGACGACCTTTTCTAGGTTCGGTTATGTCTATCTTATGCGACATAAATCTAAATCGTTTGAAATGTTCAAACAATATCATAAAGAAGTAGAAAAACAAACAGGAAAATGTATTAAGATCCTTCGATCAGATCGAGGAGACGAATACCTTTCCAATGACTTTGTGACATATTTAAGGGAGAATGGGATTCTCTCCCAATGGACTCCTCCAGGAATACCACAACATAACGGTGTGTCGGAAAGGAGGAATCGAACTCTGTTAGATATGGTTCGGTCCATGATGGGTTTTGCAAGCTTGTCAATATCCTTTTGGGGATATGCATTAGAATCAGCTTATCATATTCTCAATAAGGTTCCAAGTAAGTCTGTTTCAAAAACTTCACATGAGATATGGTATGGACATAAACTGGTAATCACATATCTAAGAGTCTGGGGGTGTCCAGCTTATTTGAAACATGCAAAATCAGACAAACTTGAACCCAAATCTGATAAATGTTTTTCATCGGCTATCCGAAAGAAACCAAAGGATATTACTTCTACAATACTGAAGAACAAAAGTTGTTCATTAGTAATAGAGCAGTTTTTCTTGAAAAGGAGTTCCTTAGTGAAGGAACAAATAGCTCTAATGTTGAACTTGAGGAAGTTCATCAAGTAGAAGGAACAACACAAACCAGTGAACCCATAGAATCTGAGTTGATTAGATCAAACTCAAAACCCATTTTAGATGCACCATTAAGGCGATCTGGTAGAGTACCACATCAACCGGACAGATACTTAGGTTTTTTGGTCCAGAATGATGATCCTGTTGAACTCGATGAGAACAACGAGGATCCGATCACCTATATGGATGCTATGAAAAGGACTAACTCTAATAAATGGCTTGATGCCATGAAATCCGAACTTGATTCCATGAAGGACAATAATGTATGGACATTAGTTGACCCACCCGAAGGGATAAAATCCATAGGGTGTAAGTGGATTTTCAAGAGGAAAAGAGGCGCAGACAGAAAGGTTGAGACCTATAAAGCACGTTGGTTGCCAAGGGGTATCGTCAACATTATGGTATTGACTATGACGAAACGTTTTCTCCTATGGCAATGCTGAAATCCATTCGGATTATGCTAGCTATAGCAGCACACTTAGATCATGAGATTTGGCAAATGGATGTTAAAACTGCCTTTCTAAATGGTGATTTAGAAGAACAGGTGTATATGATACAACCTGAAGGTTTTATATCTAAAGACGAGTCTAAAGTGTGCAGGCTACAGAAGTCTATTTATGGACTTAAGCAAGCATCTAGGAGTTGGAACATACGATTTGATAAAGTGATCAAATCTTATGGCTTTATTAAGAATAAAGAAGAACCTTGCATTTATAAATGGCTAACGGTTCCATTATTATATTTCTTGTATTATATGTGGATGACATTCTCTTAATCGAGAATGATGTTCCTGCATTACAAGGAATAAAGACATGGTTATCATCACAATTTTCCATGAAAGATCTGGGAGAAGCATCATACATCCTCGGGATGAAGATCTATAGAGATAGATCTAAGAGGATGCTTGGTTTATCCCAATCTACGTACATTGACACAGTGCTAAAGAGTTTAGCATGGAGAATTCCAAGAAAGGCTATCTTTCGATAGGCCATGGAATTCATCTTTCTAAGAAGGATTGTCCGATAACTCCTAATGAAAGAGAACGTATGAGTCGAATTTCATATGCTTCGACAGTATGATCGATTATGTACACCATGACATGTACAAGACCAGATGTGGCATACTCACTAGGACTAGTGAGTAGATACCAATCTGATCCAGGAGAAAAACACTAGCAAGTTGTTAAGACAATCCTTAAGTATTTGAGAAATACTAAGGACCAGTGGTTAGTCTATGGAGAGTCTGATTTGAAACTTGTTGGATATACTGATTCCAATTTCCAATCAGATGATGATGCAAAAGTGTATCGGGTTTCGTGTTTATCCTAAATGGTGGAGCTGTTTGCTGGAAAAGTTTCAAGCAACATACAGTGGCAGATTTGGTGTGCGAGGCAAAGTACATCGCTGCATCAGATGCTGCGAAAGAAGCTGTGTGGCTACGAAAGTTTATCTCCGAGCTTGGAGTGGCACTTTTCATAGATGGACCAGTCCTGTTGTACAGTGACAGTACTGGTGCCATAGCTCAAGCAAAGGAACCACGAGCACATCAGCGCACCAAGCACATACTGCGTCAGTTTCATCTTATACGAGAGATTGTAGACCGAGGTGACATAAATCTTCAGAAGATTGGTGGAAAGGAAAACCTAGGTGACCCATTTACAAAAGTACTCAGCATCAAGGAGTTTGATGACTATAAATTGAAGATGGGTATTATATACTGTAATGAGTGGCTTTAGGCTAAGTGGGAGTTTGTTGGGAATTGTATCCTAAAGCCAATCATTTAATGATTGTGCTGATGTAAATTGTATATAAATTGATATATTAATAAAAGTTATTTGGCAGTTTATTCATTACAAGAACATCTTCTTAAAACTCCTAATAGTAATGAAGCCCTCAGGATCTTCCTTCACGATAAAGGAGGATTTATCTTTGAAGGTCCTTAAAAGAGTTCGCAACCAAATGATATACTATGACAGGGCCATAGTACTATCAATTATAGGACGTTGTATATCATATTTATTGGTTATCCTCTTAACCAAGGAGTGTAG
The DNA here is from genome assembly GCA_900491605.1 of Calamus simplicifolius. Classification (NCBI taxonomy): domain Eukaryota; kingdom Viridiplantae; phylum Streptophyta; class Magnoliopsida; order Arecales; family Arecaceae; genus Calamus; species Calamus simplicifolius. The sequence continues at coordinate 542,378 of UESW01004331.1, forward strand.
AGATACTGGTATGACATACAGATGAAAGTGTAGGAGTACATTTCACCGAACGTGACTCATTTCCGGATACTCTACTGTCAAGAGTTAATCCGAGAAGATATAGGTATAAGTATCCTTCAGACCTGAAGATCACAACCAGTGGCTTACAAGAAACTCATTGTACTTAGGTGCCGGACCACCTGGATTTCTAATCCAGCTACGAAAGGTTACTGGGTGCAGTCAAGTACTTGTGGTAGTCAGTTGTGGATCAAGATGGAATTTGACCTATCCGATTAAAAGGAGAAATGCTTGTGTTTCAATTTAGCAAGACCTTGGCCAAGGCACTTCATGTGAAAGTCACATGATCACTAAAATTGAAATCACTTTATGGATTTGCTGTTTAGAGTTGACAGACTCTTAAGCCATCCTTAGCATTTGTGGTCAAGAGGATGAATTATACGGTAACTGTTTCTTAGGGTTCTTGGAGTTTGCTCGGTAACTCTTTGACCTATCCGGATGTCGGATTCCATTGATAGATGGGCACATCGATTAGTATAGAAAATTGTTTCTATTCTACCGGCTTAGGTTCGAACCTAGAGAGTCACACGCATAGAAGTTTCCTAGGATGATCTATTTGCTGATCAACGATTGAGAATCGTATATGATTTAATTAATCAATTTGATTGATTGAATTATCTCAATTGGATTAAGTACAAGTGAATAAGATTCAATTTGGTTTAAGTCTACTAGAAGGACTAATCAATTTCAAATATTGATTTGAAATTAGATTTGATTTGGATTTAAATAGATTCAGGATTAGCCAAATTTGATTTGGGCTAGGCCCATGATCTATATTGGTTTAATCCAATAAATTCAAATTAGCTTAAAACCAAAAATCCAAACCCCATGTGTGAAAAAGGTTTTCTCGCATGATGAGATAACTAAAATCTCATCTCATGAGAAATTAAATTCTCATGCAGAATTTAATTTATAACTTTTAGTCTTCTTCAAATGATTCCCAAGTTCCAGAAAAATAAATTTTACTAAAAGGTGCCTCTTTGGAAGAGCACTCCACACAACTCTCCGTGCATTGACAAGTGTGTGAATTAATGTGCCTCTTTGGAAGAGCACTCCACAACTCTCCGTGCGTTGACAAGCATATGAATTAATATGCCTCTTTGGAAGAGCACTCCACACAACCCTTTATGCATTGATAAGTGTGTGAATTTAATGTCTCTTTGGTTTTCACAAAAACAGTGGAATTCTAAATGTTAGAATTCAATAGGTTGGCTAATATGAAACTATAAATAGAGGACATTCCTCACCAGATAACGAAACACAAGATCAAAAGAGATCAAAAATTCTAAACAGTTAGAACCAAGTGTTACAGTTCTAAGAGTTAGAACAGAAAATTTTGGTGTGATTTAAGTGTTAGCAAAAGCTTGGTGGATCTTGGAGGAAGATTCAAGTGGAAGAATTCAAGATCAGCAAAATTATTTTTC